>JAUZST010011523.1:0-11874 GCA_034779995.1 Parotocinclus haroldoi
TATATATATTTTTTTTTTTTTTTCTCTTTAATATTAGAATGTGTTGGACAAGATCAAGATCGAGTAAGGTGCAATTTCACAGAACGTATAATGGAGGATCAGTGACTCACACCTGCATTTAGTAGAAAATGACATGATAGCAGTGTAGACGAGGTTCCCACCACACTGGTGCACCTGAAAGCAGCATATGAACTAAGGCTAGTGCCCCTTAAGTGCCTGTGCAGTTTAATTTGACGTTAGTTTAAAACTTTGAATTGACTGTTGCAGGATTCGGACTCCCCACGTCACTCCACTGCCTCCAACAGCTCGACCTTCAGCAGCCCGCCCAGTCCCGCCTCACCGCACAAGACCAAGTCTCTCTCCCTGGAGAGCACGGACCGCATGGGCTGGGAAACATGATGGCTGTACCCCCGGACCAACGGCAGCATGCCCTGGTCCTGTCCTATGGATTCTGGCCACGCCTTCCTGTTTATATAACCAAAGCCAGCACTAGTATCCCCTCCCACTTCATATATCCGGAGGTATATGGGAGAGGACATGTGACTGTCAGCAGGGATGGCATGGTGTGTGTGTGTGTGTGTGTGTGTGTGAGAGAGAGAGAGAGAGAGAGAGAGACTAGGGCATCCATTACAAATACAAAGGAATCTCGCAGCTGGCTTGGCCAAGACCTGAGAGCATTAACTGGCTGAACTTGATGTCCTTCAGAGACGCACTGCAGATTTTAACTTGACTGATGTTTGTATATAGACTGGGTATTTGGAGTAAATCTATTTATTTCTCAGTCCAATATGATCTGTTCCAAACAATCAAATTTCCCGCACTTTCTTCTTTAACCTCTAGAGCGTGATGTTACAGAGCCGTCTGCTACGTAAACTGCCAACTGGCTGTAGCTTTCGCTTGGTCGAATTAATCATCGCTTCCAGCCTTAGCCTCGAACATCTCCTTATTCACCGTAGAGATCATGTGCTATGTTCAGTGTGTTACGAATGATTTGTACCCGCTTGGGTACAGCGGTTGGACACTGTGCTTTTAGCAGTAGTGCAAAATGGCGGCCTCCTTACTTACTGCTGCATTAATTTAACAAACGGGCTGAGCGTGATCAAAACCACTCGTACACCAATCAGATATTCCATCAGAATAGTGTACATAAGTTAAAGGTGTAGTGTATATATATAA
Organism: Parotocinclus haroldoi; assembly: GCA_034779995.1. Lineage (NCBI taxonomy): Eukaryota > Metazoa > Chordata > Actinopteri > Siluriformes > Loricariidae > Parotocinclus > Parotocinclus haroldoi. The sequence goes on from JAUZST010011523.1 coordinate 1,177, forward strand.
AGAAACTGTTGGAGAGAAAAACGAACAAATCCTCAGTTTCTTATTTAAAGATTTTCACATACGCACGCCAAGTCTTTTAAACTGTTTTAGTTGTGTAACTGCTTTTCTTCTATCTTATTTGACTCCTGAAAACCAGTGTTAATGTTTCTTATCATGCAAGACTCCTTTGTGAGACCAAATTTTGGTTGCAAACGTTTTCATTTAGCAGCAAAGCCTCTGAATCCCCGCCTGCTGTTTTGCTCTGATCCTATTTTCTCTGTTGTAAGAGATAGCAATACGTCGACAAGCTTCGAATACGCACATGAATTTGGATCGAACAAAAGCATCTGCCCAAGATTCGACATTCCTGCCATGAGAAAGAGGGAAAACCGTTTGTGTTTCGCTGTACTTTAAAAAAAAAAAAATTGGTTCTGTAAGCAACGAAACTGTGTAGCTTGTCAAAAAATATTTCCGTTGGATTTGGTACTGATATGTTTCATTTACCACCAAGTCATGCTCTTGCAGGTTGGTCTTTAATGTTTCTGATGGGCTTCCAATTACGTTATGCTGTTTAATAAATCGCCTGGACAGTGAGGTGACCGATGTGGAACTATGAGTAGGATGATTTCCCCTAACTTCCCCCTGAGAAAACACAGCAAAGGCCTTAAGGAGTTTGTCTGTAGGACCGCTACATGTCCGCGATGCCTGATCTGATGTTCTTATTAGATCTACACGCCTTCTTTCAGGTAAGCATTAGCTTTAGCATTGGCTGGGTTTCTGTATAACTGACATGACATTCATGTTACACCTCATCTAGAGGCTCGATGATCGACCGGCTCTTAATAGCACTCCAGTTGTAGGTCACGAGCAAGTGAAAGGACGCACAAGGCAGCTGTTGCACAATAATAATAATGACATTTTTAGGAACATACTTAAGTGGGTAAAGATTTAGTAAAGCAAAGAGCCAGTCCATTATTAAAAAAAAAAAAGCCTATGCATTACAGCAGTATGTTATCTGATGCTCTAATTTTTTTTTTTTTTTTCAAGAATTTGTTTTGTAACTGTGTACGGTCTCATGTTTCAGATGTATTCATTTCTTGGTTTTGTTACAGGGGTGTATTATGTTTTGTCACGTTTGAAAGGAGTTTCCTTTAAGCTCACTGCTGGCATTTTGTGTATTTTTTTTTTTTTTTGCACAGATATATTTAAAACACAAAGATCAGCCAATGCCCGGATGTAACTGGCTGATCTGGGAACTGGTCATTCCATGATGTAGAGGAATTATGATATGGAGCTTAGGTAATTGATGAGAAATAGTCTGTAGAAAGAGTTCTGTACATTCATTCAGCCGAGACATGATGTACAAATAAGGTCTTTGTTACAGAATTCACAGTTTACAGGTGACTACAACCTACCAAGGCAGTGCTAGACTGTACAAGTGTGTTTGAAGACCAAATTTCAGTCCTGTCCAGTTATTCTAATGTTGGGGGGGGGACAAGTTACTACTATTACATTCTAAAGAGAGAAAAACCTATTCTACATTTGGATCCACACTTGGAAGCATTTGCGTTCGTCTCTGTTCCGTAATACTGCTCTTCACATGCCAAATGCTTATCACTAATAAACTGATCAGTCAATCGACTGTGTTTAGTCTCGATCTTCTTAGTCATGTGGTTAATTGTGCGAAATCGTGAGTAGAGGAAAAAGTGGCGACTGTCCGAAAGTGCAATCGAGGAACGTTGGAAGTGGTTACTTGCTACTGATCGTAAAAACACAATGCATACAAAAATGTACAAAAGTGAGCCTGAGCGTGAAGTGGTAAGTGCTTAGCCAAAAGCGCTTACAGTTTACCCTGTTGATCCTGGAGCTCTTTGACAAGAGGAGCTTGACCAAAATTGTTCCTGTATCTACATCCCATACGGCTTTGGATACGCATGCGAATTGGAGTCCAGTGCAGTCGTCTTCAAGTTACCAACAGGAAATCAGTTGTGCTCTTGTTCTCTCACTTCTTATAGTGTTATATGACTTAAAAGTTCAAAGTGATATCTGGGAAGTTCCTGGAGGTTATTAGTGATGGTGAGCGTAATGGCTTTAGTCATCCTTTTAACCGACCTCTGAAATGTTCTAAAGTACAGTACTGTGCAAGGGTCTTAGGTTGCCATTAGATTTGTTGTCAATGTTATAATGACCATATATAACACACTTTGACTCGAAAATTTCAAACTTGGATTTGTCACTCCATAATTCTCTTTTACACACATCTTTATTCCAATCTTTGTGAACTTTAACAATTTTCAAAAAACTTTTTTTATTCTTGGCTGCTACCCTTCCAAAAAGACCATTCCTGATGGAGCTTTTTCAGACTGTAAAAGGGTCAACCTGACATCCCAATGAAGCTGCAGCTGCCAGATGCTGTTATTGTTCAAGTGTAAAGGTAAATACTAAATACTTGCCATAGCCTATGGAAGCTGGGTTGTTTTTTCAGATTTTTTTTTTACAAATTTCCTGAACAGGTCTGTACCATGACTACCAAGATCCTTACAATTACATTTTACATTTATGTCATTTAGCAGACGCCCTTATTCAGAGTGGCTTACAATTCATACAGTCTTACAACCCAAGCAATTGGGTTAAGGGGGTTAAGGGCCTTGCTCAGGGACCTAACAGTGGCAGCTTGGACTTTTTGGTCCGTAGTTCAGTACCTTAAACACTAGGCCACCACAGTCCCTTATGACAAATAGTGTATTGGACAGCTGGTCAAATATTTTAAAAGGATACAGGTGTATTTTACTGGGATGAATATTATTTATGTCATACTTTCAGGTTTTGTTTACATAGTCTTTATTTAACTTATTTTCATAAATATAGATTTACTTTGGGTTAACGTTTATAAGTAGGAACTAAAGTACAGCCTGTGTTGAGCACGGCCATTTTAGGATTTGCAATTTCCTCCGTAAAGTACAGATGTGACATAGAGAAGATCATCAGAACCTGTACAAGTACTGTGCTGGCTCTCCCTACAGATAGAATTGCAGAGTGCTGTTCATTTGACCACTGTGACTTGCCTCTTAAAAGTTTCAAGTGTTTAAATGGTGGTGTTGCATTGCCTTTTCTGAAAACTGCTGTTCCTTCAAGTAGACTCTTTCCCTCTTGGTTGTGTGCAGCCAGTGAGGTTTCTGTATTCATGTCCGTATATCATCTTTTTTTGCGTGTACAGAGTGTGTTAACATGTGCACACACATTTCTTATATATATATATATATATTACTGCTCACAATAATTAGAGGATACTTCAAAATGAAATATCCCACAATGAAATGTCCTTTAATTTTTGTGAGCACTGTACTTGCATTACAGTAGCATAAAATGATGTGACTATGTAACTACGGTATGTGACAACGATCTTTCCAATTAACCTTTCACAAAGGGTAATGTGGTCGTTAAACAGTGCATACCTGTATTTTCAAGCTGTGTTCTAATAAAGATGCTCAGAAATATTGATATATGATCATTATACCATTGCTAAAACAATGGCATATCTGACCTAGGACTATGGCACAGTACTGTACTGTATCATGGATCTTTAACCTTAATTGAAAGGTGGTATGCCATTAATGACAGCCTTACCAATGGGGAATAAGCATGAAAGCTCCTTAGTAGTCTACAACGTGCCAGTGTTGTTAAAATGAGTATAGTTGACAAATGAATAATATCAGTTTAAATCTTTTACCTTAATCATGCTCTTTGGAAAAAAAAATCCTTTTTTTCAGCTTGGTGGTAAGAACCAGGTGCTAGAAATAGCAGTTCCTGGTCTTAGTTATTTGGTCATAGAATAAATGTTGGGTGGTGCAGCTACACGATTACATGATCTTGCAGTGAACTGGCATCCCATCCTGGGCACACTTTTGCCTGCTCCATGAATTCCTCCAGCCTTCCACAACCCAGACCAGGATAAGCATCACAATGGTGTTAACTACTGTAGATACAGTACTGTGGATAGACGTCCTGCGACCGGTTAGTTCTCATTTTGCGCTCTGTGTTGCCAGATGGTATTAAATTAAGTAAGTATTTTTTTTTGTGTTAAGTGTAATTACTACATTGAGGTGGCCATAAATTTCAGACTCCAGTCACACAGTCAAACAGATCCAGTCGTGTGTCCTACTTGTGCCTGAAATATCTTGACTAGATGAATAGAGCAGCCGCCCATGACTGACTGTTCTGGGGGATTATGAATCTACTACATGTATTGGGAATTGATGTGCTCTTCATTTTCATTTCCACTTCTTCCTTTGTTTAACTCCGCTCACGTACTGGCTCCACCCTCCTCCATGACTGCAGGAATACCGTTAATGGGCACACTTTGGACGGCCTGCTGTATGCTGCTGAGGTCCCGGATGCTGCTGTGATGTGACTGACAGTCCAAGCGCTGTGATCCTCCATGACGTGATTGGCTGTCCAGTCGGATGATGGTGCTGTGAGGCTGCTCGTGAAGGCGGGGCATGCTGTTGTGGGGAAGACTTCTCTCTTCAGCATCATGTAAACTGCAGGCTGTGTACCTTTATTGGGGGGAACAGATGAACCTTTTGTTAGTTCTGTTTGAGTTTTATATTATTATGCAGACCCTTGTTTGTAATTCAGACCTAAATACGTGCCATTGTGGATAAACGGTGACAGTCGACTGCTCAAACATGACCTATAACGTCATTAGATTGTCAGAAAAGTGGATTATGAGAACACAATTGAATAAATGAGACAAAATATTACACTTCCCCTTTCCTCCATACAGTATATACTCCATAGAGTCTGAGCTCTGGGATGTTGGTGGGTTATCCATTATCCATTCCCAGATTACTTAGTTACCCTGAGTATCTGTCTGACCTCACAGACTTTTACACACCTTGCCATTGGAGTGATTTTATTGGTCAATTGAGTAACAGTGGTCTAGAAATTCCTTAATTGGAATACAATCTGTGTTTAGGGGTGGTTTTGTAATATTTTCCAGCCTAATGAGCATCAACAACTCTCTCTCTCTCAGATTCTCATAGGTTTTTTTTGTGCACTGATTGCAAACAGTGATTTTAAGCTTCCTTAAAATGGCAGTTGAGTGAGTTAACAGGGACCTCACAGTTTATAGTAATATAAACTGTGACTGCAGAGACTGCAGTTCTAACCACTGTGCCACAGTGCTTCCCTAAATAGAACATATTGCATATGCAGAACTTAACGACTCGTTGAAAAATGTATGGCAGCATGGTGGCTCGTGGCACGGTGTCTGCTGAGTTTACTCTGGGTACCCCGGTTTCCTCTCACAGTCCAAAGACATGCATGTTAGGTTAATTGGTATCTCTAAAGTGGCCTTTAGTATGTGACTGTGTGCGTGCCCTATAATGGCTTGGAGCCCTGTCTAGGCTTATTCCTGCTCTTGATAGATGATAGATGGATGGATGAAAAATGAGTAATAAAATCCTACCAAATGATCTAAAGGATTTAAATGATTTTTCCAAAAACTATTCACATCCGTGTATTATAATTTTCAGAAATATGTTGTACTTATTTATGGCAACTTTGCGTAAAGCTCTTTTCAGACGCAAAATACACAGTCCTGTCACAATATTATGACCACTGTTTAAACACTCGCAGTCCAGTATATCAGCCTCTTTTATTAAATGTTATTTATTCAAAAGGTGATAAAAATTGAAAACAAAACTAATCATTAGTGCAATTCAAAGAAATTAGGACGACGTATGATTGCGCCTTCTAGTATTCAATTCAATTCAATTTTATTTATATAGCGCTTTTTACCATGTAACATGCAGCTTTACAGTAATACAATTATCTAAAAGGCCAATCCCAAGTTGAGCAAGCCCAGGGCGACAGGGGCAAGGAAAAACTCCCCAAAATGGTAGGAAGAAACCTTGGGAGGAACCAAGACTCAACAGGGGACCCGTCCTCCATGGGCGGGCCAAGATGTTAAATAGACAAATACTAAATGTATATTAAATTTTAGGAAAATTAGTTTAAAGTAAATAACAAATTATTACAATTTAAATTAGTAGTAGAAAAAATAATAATAATAATAATTCAAATTATAAAACAAAATTCATTATATAATGTAATGTATTAAAAAATGCAATTGTATTAGATTACAAAAATGATGCGCAGTGTCCCACTGTAATTATACAGGACTGGCATAAGAATTTTAATAATAAGTTACATAGCTTCACACATCCCTAAGCATAACACAAGCATAACTTCTAGAATCTGGTCATTCCTCTGACCTGTCATCATGTGATCTTTGCAGGCTGCTGTGGAAGCTGCTGGCCTTGCTGTGCATGCTGCTTGCGTGGCTGCTGCTGTCGCTCTGAGCTTCATCCAGCATGGCCAGGTGGGTGGAGGAGGCGTGAGTTGAGGTGCCCTGTGTGGATGTGCCACGGGAATGGCGCACCACTGGCACCCCGGGCTCGCGCAGTAGCAGCTGGGTGAAGTCGGGCTCCTGTAGAACCTGCTTGCTCTCGTGGCCCATTCTGCAGGGGCGATACACCGGACCAAAGGGTGAGAACGACAGCGGGATTGAGGGTGGGGGACACAATGTGCAGATGCCTAAAAGAAAGCCCCCAACTGAGTGCTCATGAATGAGCGCACATTCTGAACATTTAGGACTGCAGCGAGATACAAGAACTAGAGCCTCATCTTAACCATCAGGATCGAAATTCTATAGCTGTACTGATGAAAGGTACATACACTGGCCACTTTATTAGGTATACCTTGCTATTACCGGTGTGTATCCCCTTTTGACTTCGAAAATGCCTCGATTATTTGTGGCACAGATTCATCCAGGTGCTGAAGAAGATTCCCAGAGATTCTGATCCATATTGACATGATAGCATCACACAGTTTGAAGGTATGTCTTTTTTTTAATACAGTTAACCTGGTCAGGACCCAGGAGCTTCACGCGGTGAAGCAACAGCGCTACCCACCGTGCCGTCCCAGACATGAATGAATCAAGTGAATAAATTAATGTGGTTTTTTTTTCATATTGTACTTTGCCCACGTTGGCTCCTTCTAATTCATTGCTAGCTCTAAATTGCGCTGTGCCAACTTTATTTGGAATGCGTTACAGGACTGAAGTGCAAGAGAGGATGCTTATTAATAAGTTAACCAGCAAAAAATGTAATACTTTGGGTTCATACTGTCTGCGATGATTTTTATATCTGGGACGTGTGCATCCAGTGGCTTACAGTATGTATGATGTACGTAGTGACGTCACTATGGTATGGTATGATACAGTCTGGTGTATGCTGTGTGTAACATTGCAAATGCTGCATCTCTGGTTAATTACCATGGCTAGAATTCATTTGGCTGATATTCCTTCAGTTGGTCTGTTTTTTTTTTCGGCCCCTTTTCTTCTAATAATGAATAACACACTCACTCAAGCACTTCCATAACTGATTCATTTCATTCAACACTGCAGATGGGAGGGGCGTAACAAGAAGCACGGTGCACAGGCCATTGCAAGACTGCAGGAATGCATGCAGTCTCAACCATACTGGGGCATTTTAGAAAAGCTACTTGACGTAGCACAATTCTTTTTAATATAGCAATAGGAAACTGGGCTCCCAGTACGGAGTCATCTCATCGTCAGTCACCTGCTTAAAACGATGCAGCCATACTGACCTCAGTGATAAGACTGGACAACTGATGTAGGCTATGATCTGTTCAAGAGACTCACTCTTTTCTGCGATGCCCATGGAAGAAGCTGGCCCATTCGAAGCAGGTCTTCTTACTGGCCACCCAGAAGACAGATGGGATGCCCACCACCAGCATCATCAAGTACTTAATGACAAAGGGGATGACATTTGGCCTGCTAGTCCGCTCCACCTGTGCAGTTAAAATTAGTAAAAGAGTGCTTCACAGAATAAGCATTATGTTGTTGGAGGCAAATGTTTGTTTGCTTTATCTAGCATTTAGCTATCAGAAACAGTGGCTATTTCAGCTACACACACACAAGGTTGCATCAAGACTAGTCATATATACACTCAAGTCCATGCCAATTTAGAGTAATCGATTAACCTAACACATCTTCGGGCTGTGGGAGAAACCCGGAGTACCCCAAGTAAACCCACACAGACACAGGGAGGACCCAGGCCACCTCACCCTGGGACTGAACCCAGGATCTTCTCGTTGTGAGGTGGCGTGAAGGCAAATATAGACAAAAATACATATTTCAACATAACATTGCTCTGGTTAACCACATCATGCAACAATCCAATCATACAGAATCGGCGACATTTATAAAAGCGTCCCAAATTACTAATTCAGTAAATTGATCGCATCTTCAGTTCAACAGTTTATTCCTTCTTGTTTAGATATCGAATGTAGGGGAACTGTCCAAATCAATAACAAAAATGTAAAACACACTGAAATGCAGAACAAAAAGCTTCATCTAAACATTATAGTTGTTTCTTCTATTGTGTATTTTTAGTGGCCTGATTAACTTCAATGTAGTGCTTTTCATTTGTACTATTTAACGACTTCAGGTGCTGTTGACAGCAGCTCTGTTATCACCGCTACTTCAGACAGTAACACTGCAGATATCACAGTCGGGTTTCGTTATTGATGCTTTAATAATTCTGCTGCGGGCATGTAAAGACTAAATAACCAGTGAGAGCATAGCAGCACAAAGAATCAGAAATGGATCAGCCTTAATATAGTCAAATGAATCCATTAGAATGCCTGGATCATAACTGGTACAGACCTTTCAGAATGGATCGGGCATCCCTATTTATATAATCTCAGATAAATTAATTACTCAGTCGGTCTGATTACGTTTTAGATCAATCTAATAGCCTGTTTGAAGTTTGAACAATCATTCACTTTCTTATAAGCTTGATCCTGGACAGGGTCACAGGGGAGCAGGTGACTAGTCTGTAGCCTAGACCACAAGGCAGGAACAACCCTAAAAGGGGTGCCAATGCTAACTCTGTACACTTTGCATAATATATATTATTAAGACAACTTCTTTAGGTTATTATAGTAATATCAATGTGCTAGTTTTTAATAACTGTACATTACAAATGTTAATTTCAATGGAATCCACATGGTGTAATCCTACCTTGAAAGGGCAGGGGATATGGTACTTTCTGCACTGCTCCTGCACCCACGTTATCTCCCACGTTGGTCTGTAGCTCTGCTCGTACATGAAGCAACCGAGGACCGTGAGCAACGGCACTAGGTAGAGCACCGAAAACACTCCTATCCGGATCATGAACTTCACCAACTTGTCCTGGTTTTCCTTGTCCAGAGGGATTTCCATTCGTACACGGTTGAGCGCCACAATGCCAACCAACAGCAGTACCACACCGATGGCCACTGCCAGAGCTAGTGGAGCCAGAAGGAACCAGCGCAGAGCAGCGAGGTCATAGAGGCCCACGAAGCACACGCCGCTCAAGCCATCGCCTTCCACCCTGTTCAGAGCCATAAGGGTGATAGTGAGTGCCCCGGGTACCCCCCAGGCTGTTGCATGGAACAGCAGTGCCTTCTTCTCGATGGCCTCGCTGCCCCACTTGGGTACGGCAGCCAGGAACCAGGTGACGGTAAGCACGACCCACCATGCGCTGCCTGCCATGGTGAAGAAGTACAGGGTCATGAAGAGCAGTGTGCACGCTTTGTTGTGTGATCCTTGCGTCACGGTTGCTGCACGGAATCGACCCGGTGCCACCGCGTTGCATGCTACACGCTCCTCCAGCAGAAAGCCCAGGAAGAAGACCAGTGATACCACCATGTAGCACACGGCAAAGAACACGATAGGGCGCTCTGGGTAGCGAAAGCGCCCCATATCGATCAAGAAGGTAAGAAAAGTGAAAATTGTGGCGGACAGGCAGACGATGGACACCACACCAATAAAGTAACGAGCAAAGATAAGCTCCTCCCTGCTGAAATACATGTTAGGGCACGGGGCCGAGCAGTCACGCACACCTAGGAATGAGTAGCCCAGCTCAGGGTCAACCTTCAACTCTCGTGGGCACCAGAAGCCATAATCTCGCTGCACGGACACAGAGGAATCCTCCGTGGGGTCGATTCTTGAAAGCAAGTCTATGGCTCGGGGATATGACTCGTCACACTCCGGAAACCTGATGGAAGATCGAAAACAAATGATTTTTATTAGGATTTTTTTTTTTTTTTAGGATTTTTAAAATGCTTTGTTTTAACAGGCAAGTGAGTGTTTGAGACTAAAATATCAAAGGTTCGAATTGTATTACAAATTAAAAACAATTCAATAATGTAGCATTTTTCAGTACAGTCAGTTGCGTTTACATGCCCTTTCAATGCAGTTTGATCTTAATCTGATTTCTGATTATTATATGAAAACAGCATATTCTGATTAGATCAAATAAAGTAAAATAAATCAGATATAAAGAGCCTAATTTTAGCTTATTAATTGGATCTATCAGGTCATGTATGCCCTCTTGATTTAAGCTGGCTTTCTCAGTCTGCGCAGACACTCGACCGTAGCCGGGTAAAACATTTGGGGATATTTCAAAATGTAATTAAGTAATGTAAATAATGATACGATTTCCCTTAATTTTGATGAGCAGTATATATATATATATATATATTTTTATATGATTTTATAAGTCTTCAGGCTTCTTTCAATAGACCTGTCTTGCTTGTTTCTCTCTTTGTTGATCTGTCAACAATGGATGTACCTGTAAAATGGCT
>JAUZST010011524.1:0-11873 GCA_034779995.1 Parotocinclus haroldoi
ATCACATTAAGAATCAGTATTTCAAATGAATTAGCCTTATAATTGGATTTAACATTAACACCTAGATCTTTATCAAAAATTGTAGCTACACCCCCTCCACGACCATTAGTACGAGGGCGCTGAACATAGCTGTACCCAGGAGGGGAGGCTTCACTTTTCAGTAAGACAGAGTGTGTGTAAGCGTTTATCAGTGATTAGTTCATTTATAATCACTGCCTTGTTTAATGTTAAGTAATCCTAGCTTAAGTTTAAGATTATTATTTTTACAGGGACTATCTGTGTTTCTCCTAATAAGATTATTAGAGCAAACTTTTTGGATGGATTTAGGCTTGGGGTAGATTCGGGCAACAGACACAAACACCCTTATAATCTCAATAGTATCAAGGCTTATGGAACTTGCTCAAGGAGCCAACGGTGGCAGCCTGCCAGACGTGGGGTCGGAACCCTGGAAGCGCTCGGCCACCCTAATCAGTTCGGTTCTGTTCCGTTTAAGGCTGATCCTGTTCTCCAGATCGATCAATCACTCAGTATTTTACATCCGAGCACTTGAACGTCCCGAAAGATCAGCCTCGTCCTGATAAGAAATCAAAAAAACGGTACAGGGAAGTTGGCTAATCATGCTATTGGTGCCCTGTTATCTCGATTTTCATATGATAAGGTCCATTTTAACAGACTTTGGAATAATCTTGAGCGTAAAGGGCAATTCTTTCGCAGTCAGACTTCTAGAATATGCCAAGCTCAGAGCTTCAAAAGTTTACACAAATGGTGCCGAGGTCACAATGCCCAGAGGAAGCCGATGGCTCAGCTTTAACTACGTAACGATTCATGTGATTGTGATTTGGGACTGTAAAAATAAATATGGGGCTGCATTAAATAAGAGTGTTGCCTTGATTTAAAATTGCCTTTTCACTTTTTCTTAAATATGTCATTTTCAAGTCTAACAGGTTTTGGGTCTTTTGTGCGCACGCACACACACACACACACACACACATACATTGAAAACTAGTGAAAGAGATTTCTTCTGTCCGTCGCTGGCTGAAAATGTCAGGTTTAAGAGGAACAGACGGTGGACTCGGGTGACATTTGGACCACAGATCAAGTGGAGAATGAATAACAAAACTGAATTAGTGACGCAAACACATTTAAACTTGTCTGGCTTGAACAACAAGGTACTGGACTATGGAGCAGAAGGTCCAGGGTTCGAATCCCACCTGTGCCACAGCTGGGTCCCTGAGCAAAAGGCCCTTAAGCCACAATTGCTTGCATTGTAAGACTGTAATACTTGAAAGTCGCTCTGGATAAGGACGTCTGTTACATAAATGTAACTCTATGGTATCAGAAGGCTCTTCAAACCCTGGTTTGTTTCTGGAATAATGGAAAAAGGATCAATTCCCTGGACTCGTTCTTTGGGGAAAAGATCTCAGACTTGCTTAACTGTGTTAAACTTTTTAGATCTACTACTGGACATGGACGCGGACATGCATTAGTCATACCGGCTTCAGCTGATGTGTGGCAGGATGTCTTCTGTACTCTGTCCCACCATCGGATCCGCCGTGGAGTCGGCTTCAGTCAGGTTCTCTTACTGCTCAAATCTAGACATGGGCTACAAACTAGAACTCAATTCTACTTCATAGGCAGCTCAGTCTCTGTTCCTGTCCTCACACCACTGAAAGAAAAATGCTTTCACAGTCTCCAAAAGATCATAAGAAAGATCGTAAACGGCTCAACACTGCAGGAAAGCACTCCGTTCACTCAGTGACAAGCCCCGCCTGAAGTTCAGGATTTGTTCTTATATACCTCGCAAAAACGAGGTACGATTCAAAGGAAGGGAGGAATTTAGGTTTGGGTTCCGGCTCAACGCTTGAATGCCTACATTGTTTGGATGCTAGAGTGCTCACAATAATCAAGGCTAGGCGATAGATGCTAAATCCCAAATCGCAGCACCCCCAAAACACCCATCTCTCTCGTCTCTCTCAGGCTTGTTGCTGCACTTTGCCTTTGGTTCTGTCTGTATAGCTTCGGTGTCTTGGCCTTGTGTTTGTGTGTGTACGATTTGCGTTCACAAAGTCAAACGGCTAAAACGCTCCACTTGTGCCCACCTCTGTGTCCGTCTCCAAGCGTACGCATTACAATACCTAGGCAACGTGGCACGTAAAAGATAAATTAAAAAAAAAAAAATAATAGGCTTCTATTTTGCAACAGCATTCTCCAAGTAAGAAGCAAAACACATTCTTGTTTTGGTGTCTTTTCGATCTCTCGCGTGTGAGGATGACGACAAACAGCCACGAATCAGAGCTCGGGACAGAGATGGAGCGTTAGCTAGACATGCGATTTCTGAAGCAGGGACTGAGCTGGAACCCTTGCTGAGGAATGAAAGCCTTTTTGGAGCATTTCGTGCATGCGAGAGCACGGACGCTAAAAAGTGCCTTGTTCTAAGACCACCCTTCTTGTTTTTAAATTGCTCCGGATGAGGGTGTTTAAATGGAAATGTAATCGATTTCTATACAGCGTTGTGTCCATCACAGGCAACACACACCCCAACGGACTCCCACGAGAAGAGCTGTTAGAACCCAAACTCTGTTACCGACACAAGCTGGAATTTCCCGCTGGATTTAAATTCCCCTGGATGACGGCAGATGGCAGTATTGGCATGGTACTTTCTTGGAAAATGTATAGGGTGTTTGAAACATTTTTGAACAAATAAAAAAAAAATACATGACAAATTGGGCGTGCTAAATAATTACGCCCTCTTGCGTAAATACTTTATAGCGCCACCTTTTGCTGCCATTACAGCTGCAAGTGGCTTGGGTTTGCCTCTATCGGTTTTGCACATCCGAGGCCTCAAGTTCTTCCTCAGAAGAAAACAGCTCAAGCTCAGTGAGGTTGGATGGAGAGCGTTTTGCAAACAGCCCTTTTCAGCTCGTTCCACAGATTCTCGATTGGATTCAGGTCTGGACTTTGACTTGGCCACTCTATCGCCTGGATACGTTTAGTTGTGAACCGTTCCGCTGTAGATTTTGCTTGACGTTTTGGATCGTCGTCTCGTCGGAAGATCAATCTCCGCCCCGGTCTCAGGTCTCGGTCTCTTTTGCAGACCTCCCAAGCGGTTTTCTTCCTGAATGGTCCTGTATTTGGCTCCAGCCACCACGTTTGATGTGTTGCTTTGACGCCAAGCACAACGTTTTGCATTGCGGCCAATGAGTTCGATTTGGCTTTCATCTGACCAGAGCACCTTCTTCCACGTGTTTGCCGTGTCTCCCAGGTGTCTCCTTGTGGCATTTCTTTGCGAAAAGAAGGCGGCCAAATGGGTGCGGATTTGTTGTCTCCCTCCTCAGTTCGTCCAGACTGACCATGGCCCTCTTGGCTGCATCTCTGATCGGTCTTCTCATTGTCTGAGCTGACAGTTCAGCGGGACAAGTCCAAGGTTTCGCCTTGCATATCGCTGCCAGCCATTGACCCATCTCATCTGTTACAATTATAAAAATCACATCTAATATAGATTTAGAATCCCATAAGAACCAAGGTATTGCTCCAGTTTGGACAGGGTTGACTGGGAGATGAGGGGAGTCTGATAAAATCCCAAAAATTCCAAACATTACGAGTATACGGATGGGGTTAACGCCCATCCGATCAACGTCCGTTGGCTTTAACGGCCGACGAGTCGTTTTTAATTGCTCAATATAGTAGGGCAGGGAAGGGCAGGGCAGGGGCGTAGCACCAAATTCTGGGCCCTGTGCACAAGCACTTAGCAACATTTCAATGACATTAATATTTGAAATACAATTCCAGACTCCTCGAGGGTCCTTCCCGGACTTGAGGCCCTGGTAACTCAGTCCCCCTTTTCACCCCACTATTACTCCCGCTATTTACTCAATAGTAAACGTTACTGAAAGGTAGAATTTCATTCGAGCTCAGGAATGCGAATCGTGTAAGCAGCATTTCTTATCGCGACTAGGCCTTTTTCCAGTCGTGTGGGAAAGAACGAATAGCCAGTCCTCAAACGCTGGCTTTTAGGTATGAACGCCTAATTCATTTAACTGTACTTGAAACAGTTGGACCTCATGCAAAGTTTTATTAGGGCAATATGGGCGAAATTCCTACTTTCCTACTTTAAATTCAAATTCCTACACAGCAAACTTGATGTCACTTGGCGCAATTAAGCCTGACGCTCTTACGATCCCAGCAGTCGTGGGTTAAGGGCCTTGCTTAAGGACCCAACTGTGGCAGAGGTGGGATTTTTATATTTATGGCAAACAAAGAACACCAGTCCCAAATCAGCTTCAGACATTGTACAGATGTGCAAAAGGCTTGTCGCCGATCAACGATTTGAAGGCCGTTTGGAAAGTCACGGCACAGAACGAAAACAACTACTTTTTTACCAGTTGGAAACTTGATGTGTGGTACCTACAGACAGAGCTCATGTTATCAAAAGCATGGATCTTGTGGCGTCGATAATAACTCGTGCACAATCACTGTAATCGCGATAACCGCAAAGCCGAGTCACTTCTCCTGTTAAAAGTATTCTGTGAAAATGCACTTAAACGTTATTAACTCATATACTGGCCCCTTGTGGTCACAACCGGGATTTACACTTGTCTGATTCAACACCGTAAATCTGGCGGCGTGCGCGTTTTTCTCCAAAAAACACAGCCCCTTAGAAATAGCCTTATTTACACTCGGCCTTAGTTACACTTGTTGCTAAAAAGGTTAATATAAATATACACATATATATAATTAAAAGATATTTAATTTGAGCCATTTCACCCTTTCGAGGGTCTTGAAGAGCAATGGCTTTTCCACGCACCGGGCCAGACGAGCTCCCAGATAAAATCGGATATCCTCTGTACCAGGATTGCGCACTGTTCATGGACAAGAAATGCTCTTTCCATAAATAAGAGCCCTGCTAAAAATGTAAAGTAATAAACAAACAAACAAACAGCAAATAAAATTAATATATACTGCAACATGTGAAATATCCCCAAATCTATGTTCAACTCGGTTATTGCGGGTCACCACCAGCGTAGCAAGTGAACAGTTGCTCAACCACCTATCCCAAATTCTCCACTCGTTGTTCTTTGTGGATGAACCAAATCACAGTTCTGACCTTTTTAGGATCTACGTAACGAAACGATGTTCGCGATCACATTGCGACCACGTGACGTATATTACGTCTCATTAATAGCTGAAATACTGCCGCCACGTGGCTGAAATTAAAATGAAGAATCGCCAACCGGTCGCGGCCCTGTTCGATTCCGGGCCAGAGGATCCAAGTTTAGACTTGATGAAAATGTTCGGTATAAATTTTTTTTTTTTTTTTACCATAAATATTACCGCGTGTATAATATAGGCTACGGCTATACTACTACTACTAATAACTACTACTAATAATACAATACATAGAAATATTATTATTGTTATTATTAACATGGTGTTCGGCTGTTGCAGCTGTCCACTACGCCCCGCTAGTCGTAGTACTTTCTGGGTTGCGTCTTAAGGCTCGTGAGGGCGATCGGGGGCTTTAGCAGGGACCTCTACTCAGCCCTGTGATGGACCGGCGTCTTGTCCGGCATGGACCAGCATTGTTCCTGTTGTTGCCGCTGATTGTCTTTATGATGTAAGAAAGAATTTGACATTCGGAACCATTCATTTTTTTTGGTTCGAATTCCAAAATACATACACTTTTCACAAAAACGAGTGGGTATTTCATTTGGAAATCTCCCCTCATTTTGTGAGCAGTTTATTTAAAATGACAAAAATATATCCCCCCCCCCAACTAAACCAACCAACCAACCGACCCACTAAAAAGGCAAAAACAACTTTGCCAATTCAAACGATGGTTTAAACGTACAGTCATCGTTTTCGATAATGAGTGATGATTTACTGTTTAAAGGTTCATTTGCTCGAACTCTGAAATCAACTGAAAGAAATCACTAGGCCGTTTGTAAACAGCCATTTTCTAACAGACGGTGAGTCACTCGACCGCAATATGTTTTATTTAATCACACTATTACTGGTGCGAGACGAGCGAATTAAACGGTAACAATTCCATGTTTGTACAATCCCTAATTGGATTATTAGACAGTTTTGGAGTCGGAAACTAAACCATTGTCTTCTTGTTTGTGTTTTACTGTCCCATTGCATTTTTTTTTTTTACATGGATAGCAACAAAGCAGTAGGCACAACATTTCTTTAACGGACTTTAGCTCAACGTCTGTCCCAAACATCGAGGATAATACACACTGGCACGGGAACTTCCATGCGGTCAGATTTCGTTTCAAATAAAAACGGAGAGGAGAAAAAAAAAAGGGACAAACCCGTGACCCTTCTGATTCAAGCTGCAATTAAGGTTTTAATACTTAACCGCTTTGTTCCTCTAAACATCACCCCGAACACCACGTGCTTGAAAACCATGAATCAGAAAATGATTGTTCGTGATGTTCAGTGGAGAAACAGTTCAGGCTTTGTTCCCACTTTTTTAGCAAACATTGACATGGATTAGGGGCTTGCTTGCATTTTGTTCCGTTAAAGAAAATCATCTGTTGATTTCCCCCCGTTGTTAAGACCTAATAACGAAAAAAAAAAAAAGCAAGTGAGGGTGTCATCGCGGTCGAAAGAGGAGGGGCTTTGTGTGACAAGACCTCCTTAAGCGCGTGGGTTCTGGACTCAAAAGTTCATGTGCTTTAACGCGGCTACAGTAGCGCGCTGCTTTTATTGCTTTTTTTTTTTAAGGATCAAGTCTTAATACTTGAGTTGAGCTACAAGGACATCTTTTAAAAGGAGGAAAGCGAGGCTAATCGTTCAGTTCATTAAATCGATCGGATATACATTCGGTGCGCGTCGCGTTTAAGCCCGTCAACGATGGTTCCAGTAAAGCGGAAAACCAGGATGGAGGTTTCTCCGTTGGCCGTGTGAATTTCTACGCAGGACCTCGATGCGAACCAGGGACAGGGAGCTCGGAACAAGTCTATCGCGTCCAAAAAGGCGCAGCAATGATGCAACGTCCTATGGAGATTGGCGCACACTATTACCCTGCCGAGGCGCAGCAGGACCACAGGTCACACCGATACAGGAGCTTCATGATCGAGGAGATCCTCACCGAGCATCCGGACCACAAAGCTTCTCCTCCAGCTGGAGATTTCCTCAAATTCGGAGTACACGCTCTTTTATCGGCGCGGCCCTATCCCAATCACCTAGGTAAGTAGTTACGTTGGAGCAGGACACGAATGGGATCCGGGTTAGACAACGGGCCGATTAAAACGCAACATAAAAGCGCCAGGGCACCTGCCAGGTGACTAGAGATGAGAGAAAGTTTCGACCCCGTCTTGCAAACTTTAGAAACGGCCACTGCGTAAAGCGGGAGACCGGGAAACGGGCGGGGAACGCGTAATTCTGGTGGGATTTCTCGAACGTATAAAGTAGTTACGGTTTAGAGTCGATGATAATATCAAACACGGACAGCAAGTACAATATGAAAATAAGACCTTTCACACAACTGTATGTCAACCATAAAATGGGTGCCCACAAATACGAGAGTTCACAGCGCAACAATTTATTTATTTATTTTTTGGTTCTTTCCATTTCGACTAGCCCATCCAGAGCCAGAATTAAACGGTTAAGGCTGGGTATGATATTTACTCAAGACAAAAAAAATAAATAAAATAAAAAAAAAAAAAAAAAAAAAAAAAAGAACAACCGTTCCGTGTGTTTGGTTTACCACTATTTACCCAGCACATGCATTCGATGTAGCGAGAAACGATCCCAGTTTGGACTTTTGTTAATGCGCATTTATTATCCCAGTGGTCAAAACGAAAGAACGACCTTTTAAAGTTTGCAAACTGTTATAACTTTTAGATTGGCTTTTGGATTAGAAACGATTTTTTACATGAAAAAGCTTATTTCTTAAAACAGATACTGACTGCCTAGGTCTTGGAGGCAGAACAAGTCAGGTAATAGGAGTGTGGATCCATTATCTGGACACATCAGCAATTTGAATTCCTTCCAGCGCAGGCATGTTAAACTCTTTGAGTCAGTTCGGTGGCTGTACAAGACGCGATTGCCTCGTACTGACGTCCCCGTGTTGCTTTGCCCTCCCTCAGTGCTGAAAGCAGAGCAAAGCGGCCTGCTCAAGTTCCCCGTGTCTCCGCTGTCCTGCTCGCTCGGTCCGCCGCTAGGTTCTGCGCTTCTCGGCGGAGCTCCGTCGCTCGGCCTGGGTTCGGCCTCTCACCACCTCCCGCTGGACTTGCACCTGCGCGGCAAACTCGAACCCGGAACCGAAGCGCTCAACAAGACCAAGAAGGGCCGACGGAGCAGGACCGTGTTCACCGAGCTGCAGCTCATGGGGCTCGAAAAGAGATTCGAGAAACAGAAATACCTCTCCACGCCAGACAGGTGAAGCTCGAGTGACGGCTGTAAAAGTTGAAATAGTTTCCAAGGATTTGCGTCGTGCTTGCGGCGCGTTATGCTCCGGGCAAATCTCGACGTCTTTAACTTGTTCGCCAAACCGCTTTTAACGAAGCGTCCCCAACGCCGTGTTTTCTCTCTTACAGAATAGACTTGGCCGAGTCTTTAGGCCTCAGTCAGCTCCAAGTCAAAACGTGGTACCAGAACCGAAGGATGAAATGGAAGAAAATCGTACGTTGCCTTCTTCGGATAGTTGAAAGTTAATTTACGTCTAAACAACACAATAATCTTAATGATGTTAATGTTTTTTTTTTGTTTGTTTTTTTTTTGTTTGTTTTTTTTTAAAAAACCTATTATAAAGGTGTTACAAGGAGGAGGACTGGAGTCTCCAACCAAACCGAAAGGGCGCCCGAAAAAGAACTCCATCCCGTCTGGGGAGCAGCTTTCAGAGCAGGAACGAGAGAGGACGCGGGAAGCTGAAAGTGCATCTTTATCACCCCCGGCTTCTTCGCCCCCTTCATCCTCCACTGGCCAGTCTTCTGAGTCGAACCAAGAGGAATAGCGAATGTCGTGCCACTAGTCGCTCGTGTCAATCCAACTGGCTGACTGTCTTCCTTTCCTGGATTGTTCCTTGTCAAAGTCAACGGTTTTGGCACTTAAATACAGACAAGAAGAGCAGATCGAGCTCATATACTGTTTCTGTTTTGGTCTGAAACAAACACGGACTGCTTTGCCGCTAAAGCTTTAGTGTCTTGGGACAGATTCAGAGCTGCTCACAGCAGACTTTATTATTTTTTAGTTTTTTTTTTTTTTTTTTTAAACGCTTAGCTCTGACAAAGGCACTTACAGGGACATTCGGCTCTGCAGTGATTGTGCTCGGTGGTTTAACGATGTATGAGTAATATGATAACATTAAATGCTCCTTTTACAGAAAGGGTGGCTTGTTATTCAGTCAATCAACGTGCTGTTCAAAGTCTAGCGGACGCAAAGCGAACTTGGGAATGATTAAAACAGTGCGCCTTGAAGGAAATGGCACCATACACACGCATATAGCTAGACTATAATTTCGCCCCTGTTAGTTGTAACTGCAAGGGCCTAACTATATTTATTTTTGTGTCCTCCCAAAAACATTACACGCAAGAATTAAAGCACATTTTACAGCCGGTTGGACTCCACTTGCTTTAAAAAAAAAAGCGCACTGCACAGAATTGGACCCTCGGTTGTTCCACTAATTCTATTGTAAGATGTTTAGGAGTGCACTGAAAGTAGAGCATGTTTTTTTTTTTTTTTTTTTTTTTAATCACGAATCATACCGAAAAAAGAAAACAAAATACACAAGCTCTATAATTTACTACAGCACTGTTTATCGCAATGGTTTAAACGCTGCCTCTGGCCTCGAAATGTTTACGCACAGCAATTGTATTTAGGCTGCGTTATTTCCTTTTTAAAGAAATTGGCTGCATGTGGAAATTATTTGCTTCACTGTCTGTGACCACTGCGACCAAGCCTTTATAAACACCGAGCCGTCGTTAATGTTCAAATTACACTCTCCTGTCCGGTGGAATGGACTGGCGATGAGTTGCAGTCAAGACGGGGTTTTATTGTCGTCGCACACGCAAGGCGCGTTGGGAAAATACCGAGCCAGAGATGATGATGATCATGATGATGCAACACAAGTCCTATGTACACAGGGCTCAAGAGCAAATAGTGGTTTGCACGGTAATCTCGCATTAGTCTGGGTTTTTACAAAGAGTTACACGCAAAAAAATAAATACATTTACATTTATAGGCGCTGGGTACGTCTTGAAGATGTTACCCAATTCTCTAAATGAACGCAAAACGGCGTTGGAGGGATTCTTTAAAAGAGAGGGTCTTAATCGACCTTACATTTTCATACAGCGGATTAAGACGTGAAGTGGGAATGGGGATCTCACTGAATAGTCTCACGAGTTGAAAACCAAAAGAAGCAAAAATAATAATAAAAAAAGGGAATCCTTAATAGCGGTAGAAAAAATAGCGCGATGACTAAATTACTTTATCCACGGCCGCGCGCATAATATCGTGAAAAATAAGATCTATTCAGCCACGCAACATGATATTGCAAAATGCTGACATATTTGTAGTGTTTTTTTTTTTTTTTTTTTTAAATCGATTTACAACTGATGTCACGATCGAATCAGTTGTGGGTTATGGGCCTTCCTCAAAATCCAAGTGCAAACTGGCAAAGGTTGCATTTCGAGGACCGCCTGTCCATACTAAGACTACCAGTCCCAGTAGCGGTGTACCTGAATAATTTGGTGTTTAGCTAGACAGATTCATGACAACAAAACCATATGAAGCAGGTATGCTGTTATATCTCAAAAATTATACACACAAATTAGGGGGTTTTGAACGATTTGAACGACGAACGAATTATGGACCAATTATTTAGGGCCACCAAAGCGCAGAAAGACAGCAGCAGAGTTGTCCATACACTTCGGTTACACAACAAACCAGAAAGCTCATTTAATATAGGCATATATAAGGCTGAACACTGGTGGACTTTCACCTAATACAAACAATTCGGACTGTTTGCGTGATCTGGAACCGCAACCTGCACGAAAAAGGGGACGATCACCATATGTATATTATAAATATTACATTTATTAAGATTGCATTGGCAGAGATGAGTGGATTGAAATAAACTTGGTGTAAAAGAAAGGCAGATCACAGTTGTAAAATCAGAGTTTGACTCGTGCTAGTGTTATTTTGCGAAGCCACAATATTACCCACATAGAATAAGCGCAAGATATTTGGACTGTTTTTGCTTCCTAATTAAAGCAACTTGGATTTGGCGACAAATACGACGCATTATAAAAGACAACAATCTTTCCCGAGGCGTACAGCACAATCGGTTCCGCATTAAAACCAGATTATGGTCCTGACATCTTGAAGACGTCTGTTTACTCGAATAAAATCGAATTCAAATCTCTGAGTCTGTAGTCAGTAACCATAGCTACATACTAAATAATTAATATTTATTTAATTAATACTCTGCTACTTTTCCTGACGAGAAAAAAAATCTGGTCATTGTTAGAAATTACAATCGCATTTATACCCGAACCTACAGTATGTGCTCGTTCCATTTGCATGATCGAGGTAACTTTCATTCATTCAACTATTCACACAGCCAGTATTATTCAATATCTGAAAAAGTAACCATTTTAACCATCACAGCCAGCACGTGTGATTACAACGGGGAAACGATTAGCATATTTTCTACCCAATTCTTAGATTTTTATCGGTCAGTCATTATACGGACACGTAACACTGTTCGATTTTTAGAATCCTTGCGTTGGAAAAGTATTCTCTTTTTTGGGACATAACACAATCGTTATATTGACGATTTCATTTATCATGTCTTTTATATATATATATATATATATGAACGAGAATGTGGTGGAGTAGGACACTACAATAAAATATGTATTTAA
>JAUZST010011525.1:0-11873 GCA_034779995.1 Parotocinclus haroldoi
TGTGTGTGTGTGTGTGTGTGTGTGTGTGTGTGTGTGTGTGTGTGTGTGTGTGTGTGTGAGAGAGAGAGAGAGAGAATACAGAGTACAGTTAAATGAGCTGTTGTGATACTTGTGTAAAAAAGGGAAGGATGTGTTGTCCCCCTTCAGCTGATTATGTGGTTAGGCCTCAAAGGCTCTGAGATCAACTTTTGTTGATGTTGAATGGCGACGTGGAGTTTTGTACTTTCACCATGTCAGCAGAGATTTACTGTAGGAACTAGTTAATAGCAGAGGCTGTTCTCCACATGTTCTTTGCTTATGGAAAAGAGAAGCATAGTCACTTCGGAAGCAAGCAAAAAAGAATTGTTCCCTATGGATGCAAATTTACTGTGAAATGATTTAATTTTGCCCAATGTACTTAATAGTAGTATATCAATGCTTTCAAATCACTTCTGTTCCACTAATTGTAAACAAAAGCTCGAGTGGAACATAGTCCCTATTGTTGTCGTATTATTTTGCCTGGAGTAGCTCCAGTCCCCTTGAGAAATCCACTTTAAAACTATGCACATCCTCACATCCTGTGTTTGAATTTAGCCTTTCTCCCACTGACTGCTTTCTTTTGAACCAGCTGATCTGCCATCAGCCTAGAATACCCATGCTCTAGTCTCAGCCATGAATCGTTCAACATTCCTCCATCGGCCTCAGTTCAAAAGCCACCCAATCACACAGCTGCGGGGGGAAAACAAGGGCACTTCTTTTTTAGGTCTGTCATGGCCAGGAAACGAGTGTACTGTGAGCTCCCTATATTCCACATTCCTGACCCCCCCCCCCCCCCAGCCTTTTCAATATTCTCAATGTGCCCTCTGCATATCTATGGACCCCACCCCCATTGTTCTAGTTGGTGAGAGTGCCTTCCTGTTGTAGAGTGGCTGGGAGTTCAGGAGCTTGTGGATCGCCTGAGCATTTTGGAGCGCCTTGAAGAGCTTGTGGAGTGCAACAAGACAGACCAGGGGAAGAGCAATGCGCTGCCATTAGTGAGCTGGGACAACAGCTACAGCAGCCATCCAGGTAGGTGACATGATCGATCTTGTCAGATGAAGGAAGACCAGTTGGGCTGTGAGTGCAGCACATGAGATTGAGTGGTCAGGCCAGGGCAGCAAGTTAGACTAGGCACTGTAAAAACACCAAACAATTACAACTTATATGGTATTATATGGAATAATCATGGTCGAAAAGTAATGACTACATTTGGCTAACAAATTTGTTATAATGGTTATTACCAATTACTCTTCTTGTATATGAGAAAACATCCGTTGTTTATAAATGGTTTTACTTTGTTTTTGGTGCTTGTTTTCTTTTTGTTTATTTTCTGTCCCATCAAGACTAGTAGTCTAGTAGTCCAGTTGTTTCCCACCGAGCTCTTGTATCTTAGATCATCAGAATTTAGCTGTCTTCTTACAGGTATGTGGCGTTTAACGTTCCAAATTACGTTCTTTAAAACAAGACTGAAACTGTTGTTGACCTGACCTGATTATACTTGTTACATAGTAGTTTAGATACTTTGCACAGGGTCGTAATTGAAATGTTAATATAAAATAAATTTTTACATTACAGCAAAATAATATTATATTATAATAATATAATATTATAATGATATTTTAACCAAATTATAATGAGACCATGTTTTTATATGCCTTTTAAGACCGATTCTGTGAGGGTTCGCTCGTACTAGTTTTCTGACCTTCTGATGTGAATTGTATGTATATAAGACAGAAGTTTGGTTGCTGTTATTATTCTTAAGACCTCGACAATTAAAACATTTCGGATGTTCATCTGATGGATGTTAAGCGGTGCATACCTGTAGTTACAGGAGGGGAGTAAAAACCCATGGAAAGAGTAACAGGAAATGGAATCTATTTAGTGTCTTTCTTTTGGGCATGGGTGGATGAGGAGTATGCCACTGTCAAATGAATATCTGTTTGTCAATCTTTGCTTCCCTCTCTCTCCCTGTCTTGTTGGAAAGCAGGAACACACCGATGGGCTGCATTCTTGACTTGATGTACATTTATTTATTTACCAAAGATGTTTCGGAAAAAAGCCTCCTCCTCCTTGAGAATGCGAAGAATATCAGAAAGTAATAGATGTATTAAGTTTTCCTTTACCTACCTTATAGATGGCTCAATAACTTATAGAATGCAACATGTATGCAAGGCCAACAAAGGAAATCATTCTGTCCTAAACTACAGTTTCATAGCATACAATTTGGACCCTACACTTAATAATAAATATTAAATAGTGAATATTCCATGCACTATGATGGGATGGTTTCCATGCAGTGGCTTTGTATGCGTTAACACATTACTGTAAAACATAGTATGCAATGTGTACAAATCTATGGTGTCTTAAGCTCTTTTTTTTTTTTTTTTTTTTTAAACGACGGCCAGGTTTAGAGCTTTGAATTTGGAGATAGTGTTGATGGTCTGCTGTCTGCTCTGCACTGCATGTTTAAACCGAGTTGCTATAAGCTGTTTTGATGGTTCAGGGGCCTGCTGGGTGGACTTTAATGCCTTGACACTGGGTACAGTCATGATTTCCAGTCCTAGAAATTAAATGTGACTACATGATGACTAAGGACATTTTTGGAATAAAACGGCAGTAATTGATTTAGACTATAATAAACAAATGGCTTCTTTCAGTTTAGATTTCTATATTCACTAAAACCATGATCTATTACCCATCTGTCAATGTATGCAAGTCTTTGGGGCAGTAAGAATTATTCTGGCATTCAAGGAGTAATTAGGATTAAGGTCTAATGCACACTTTTTGATCTTTAATTGCAATTTTCTTTCTCAGTCAGTGCTGGCTACTTGTGATGTGGTCTAGTCTAGTCATTATTCTGCAGTCTTGAGTTTTTCTGACAGTGAAATGTCTTTCCCTTGATCCCATTCCTAGAAAGCGTGGATCGCGGCCGAAGCTCCTCTTTCCATGAGGTGGGTGGTTCGCGAGAGCTGGAAATGAGGGCGACAGCCTCCGTTTCCGAAGAGACCTCAACAAGCGCGAGTGGAGGAGGCCACACTGTCCTGCAAAGACTTCTGCAGGAGCAGATGCGCTATGGGGAAGGAAGAAACTACCTCGCCTTGCAACAGCAGCAACAGCTGCAGCAGCAGCAACAACAACAGCAACAACAACAAGCACAGCAGCAGCTCCTAGGCCCAGGAGACGAGCACTCCATGGTTCCCCACCTTGCCCGGCAGGAGCCACAGGGCCAGGAGCTGCAGGCAGACAACGGAATGGAAAAGCAGCTCAACCCCAGAGGATGTGGTGGAGGAGGCAGTGTTGCTGGATCCCAGGGTCAGAACCCAGAAGACCTACCTTCTTACGAGGAGGCCAAGGTTCAGTCACAGTATTTCCGTGGACATCAACCACAGCCCCAGCTTGGCCCAACGGTGGGCGCTGCCTTCTATGTCACTGGTGTCACCAGCACAAAGGTACGTCCTCCAGAGGGCCGTCCTGCAGTACAGAGGCTTGGTGCAGCCAAAGTGCACCAGGATGATGGTTTGAAGGACCTAAAACAGGGTCATGTTCGCTCACTCAGCGAGAGGCTTATGCAGCTGTCGCTAGCCACCAGTGGCGTCAAAGCCCATGCGCCTGTTACCAGTGCGCCTCTCTCACCCCAGCTGCCCCCACCACCCGGACCCCCAGGGGACTATTACAAACCTGCAGGACCCCCACACCGGGGTCCACCACCAGACTATCCCTTTAAAGGCCTCCCCTCCCCACCCAAACAGCAGAAACATCATCATCATCATCCACAACACCAAGATCCAGGACATTACTTTCCAGAACACCGTGCAGCAAGCCAGCAGGCCAGAGCTGAGGTCCCCCATGTGCGCTACCAGCCTCCACCCGAGTACGGCTCCTTCCGGTAAGTTCCTCTTGAGGAATGATGTATTTATAAACACTGTTTTTCAGCTGAAATGCTTTGAGAAATGGATGGATTATAATAATTTAGTATCACATAATACAAATTTGCAGTGTTCAAGTGGCTCAGTGATCTAATATGTAATCGCACCACTGCAGTGACTCTAGTTCCTAGTTCTTAATCGATTACCATGTCTGAGGGTGGAGAAGCAAAGAACTGCTATCTTGTCCAGGGCACTTGGATCACGCAAAGGCTGACTCTTGAACCTTGTAACTCGTGAATATTTGTATGTGCATTGTGTGCATCTTAGTTTAGTTAGTATAGCTGCTTAGTTAGTTAGTGTAGTTTATAGTTTGTAGACGGTGAATTACAATATTTGAGCTGCCTTGAATGGCAACTGATTTTAACATATTTTGCAGCCTTCGAGCAACATCCAAAGAATGAACCACATTTAGCAGTTATATCTAATGACGAAGACTGTTTGGCTGGTGGTGTTTGTTTTACCTCTTGTTTGTACCATCGTATATAACTTTTTAACTTTTATCTATTACTGTAGACAATACACATCTCACACCCCTGGTATGTACTGAAGGGCACCGACTTCCATTCAGCTGGTCCTCTAAAAGTGGACCATTTCCATGAAAAGATATTGTAACAAAAGGAGATTAGAAATTGTATGGAATTGTTTTGCTGAATTCATAGTGCTGGGCAAAACTAATGGTATTCATGCTAGTACAGATCCTAAGCCTACAAATCAAGTTCAGCAGCCAAATTTCTTGAGCTTTTAAAATCTCATCAGTTGGCAAGTTAATAATTTCCTCTGCTGACTTCAGTTATACTATTTCAGATAGGCTTAGTATAGCGTAAGATCCCCTACCTGAACCAGAAGTAAGCCCTGGTTTAGTAAATTCATTTAGAACTCTATAAAAAAATTGACTACATTTGAACTTTTTTGTGAGGGCATTGCAACTGCTCCTTAGCCATCATGTAGTGTGTATCTGTTTGTAGGTTTGAACACTTATGTTATTATGGTATATTTACATTAATTAATTAATTAATTCATTCATTCATTATCTTTTGCTTAATCCACATGGGGTTGTAGGCCAGCTGGTGCCCACCCGGCAACTCTGGGTGCAAGGGCAGGAACAACCGTGGACGGGGTGCCAATCCATCATAGGGCACACACACACACACACACACACACACAAACTTTTAGAGTGCCACTTTTAGAGACACCAATTAACCCAACACACATGTCTTTGGACTGTGGGAGGAAACCGGAGTACCCGGAGTAAACCCACGCAGACACGGGGAGGTCCCAGACCACTCCACCCTGGGATTAAACCCAGGACCGTCTTGCTACCCATCGAGTCACCGTGTTCCCCTGGTCTATTTACAGGCTAAACTAGATATTATCAAATGTGTAGGTGCTGAGAAAATGGTTTCAGGATCATGAGGCATTATTTAGCATTCTTGGAGGGTTTAAGACTATTTTAAGACTATATTATTTTGTTTGTCTGGAGTCTGAGTGTTCTCATTTTGGAAATATCTCAGCCATGGCGTGCAGATTGTAAGCATTTGATTAGAATAAATAACAGATTGGAGTCAATCTGTTTGAGTTATTCACAGTCCACCAGGTAAGTATTACGCAGCCAGAAACTAGGAAAGACTGAATTCCCATTTGAATGGCCCTTCCCTGGAGTGCTTGAACATGCTGTCAGGCGTTGTAAGAAAAGCCAGTTTTGCCTGTTTTCCTTTAATTCATCTACTGCAGAGCCAGTGTGGCATAACCTAAAAGAATGTCATCCAAATTGTGGTAATCAGCTACTGCAAGTTACGGCCTGACTGTTTTCCTGTTACAGTAGGTTCCATAGAAAGAGGAATGTTTCTGTGAAAAATAATTTTGTTGGCCACCTGCAATGTGGAAAATACATGGTTTTCAACCAGTTTTTCCAGTTTGCTTTAAGTACAGTTAGGTCTATATGGACAGGTGGGCAGCGATAGCAGTAGCTTCCATTGTTCTCTCTGCCACAACTGAAGACTGAGGCCTTTGAGAAGTTGCATGGATTTCAAGCACACACTGGGATCGACAAAATATATCTACCTAGTTGCCTTGTTCAGTTACTCAGTTTGGTGAAGCATATGGTGAACCTTAATCAACATTTAGCATAGGCTATACCTGTTTGTGACTGTATACTCTGTTCTCCACAGCTCCAATAAAGAGGGCTCAGGCCATTCTCAACGGCCCATCCACCATCACAGCCCCACGTCCTCTGTCACCTCGGTGGGGTCACTGTCCCGTGCTCAGTCCTCCACTCTCAGTTGCACAATGGCCTCTTCACATTCCTCTCCACCCATGGCCCACCAGGTGGAGCCACTATTCCCTATGGGGCCACGAAGTCCACAGGGGCCAGGTTCTCACCAGGGTGAGCCATATGGCCCAGGCCTGGGGCACCCTACGCAACATACACGGCCACATGGCTTCCCTCATGACCCTTATGGCTCAGCACCCAGAGGTCTCCACCTGCACCAGCACCAATTTCATCCACAGGGACAGCAACAGCCTGGTCCTGGGCAGCACTTCCCACACCCCCACTCGTTCCAGGGTGATCCCTTTGCCTTGCTGACACGTGCTCAGCAGATGGTTGACATGCTGACTGAAGAGAACCGGCAACTCAAGCAGGAGATGGAAGTGTGTGGGGAGAAGGTGTCCAAGCTTCAGAAGGTACATGTTTAATAATTAGCTATGGTTAAGTAAACAGGTCGGAAGAAACATTGGCAAAGCTTTTAAGATCCTCTTCTCTGCAGTTGGAGACTGAAATCCAATTGGTGTCTGAGGCTTATGAGAACCTGGCTAAGTCATCCTCTAAGAGAGAATCTCTGGAGAAGACCATGAGGAACAAGCTGGAGCTGGAGGTGCGCAGGCTGCACGACTTCAACAGGGATCTAAGAGGTGAGCTCCAGGAGCAATTTACTGGCAACACTGGGCCACTAAATGTGATTCCAATTATCCATGCTCACCGGCCACTTTATTAGATACACCCCTCAGCTTATACAATCCTTGTACGTTTTCTCGGTTCTAGTTACCGTATAGAGGAATTTTGTACTTCTGCAATTACAGATTGTAGTCCATCTGTCTCTGCACAGTCTTTGGTAGTCCACTGTTACCCATCCTAAATGGGTAGGACCCCCTCTGGGCCAGCACAGGATCATTCTCAGCATTGCAGTGTCACTGATTTACCTTCTGTAAAACACAAGCAAACAAAAAGAAGTAATGGAAGCATAACACTAAGAATAACCTATACAAATTTAAAGCACGACTTGACAGAAAACGCCCTCAAAGGTAAAGATGAAGACGAAGAAAATGTTTATTGTCATTATACTTGTGTACAACAATATTTAGTGAAATTTGGTGGGTATATAGGACACTCAGCTTCCACTCATGGATGCTTCCTCCATGGGGATGACTCACCATGTTACCAAACTGTGACTCGCAGCTGCTGACAATAAAACATCTCAATAGAATAACCTGGAGTTGATGATGATAGAAAAATATACCAAAAATAATATTTTAAATTAAGATTTTGAACTTTCTAGTTTATGTACATATTTTTATGTACATATTGCCATGTATATAGCCTGTCTGTGCTAGAATGGCAACTCGGCAGTACTCAGGATGCCGATTACAGTGCTGCCCGCAGGATGATCATGGCTGGACATTTACATTTATATTTACAGTCCAGCAGTGACTGAGATGTTAAACTTCAGCAGCACTGCTGTGCCTGATTCGCAACATAATAAGAACACTACATACACTAACACACCAGTATTACTGCAGTGCTGAGAAAGGGCCACCACCCAAGATACACCCAATAGTATCTGATCCGTTTTGGTCCTGACTGTAAGAGAACAGAGTAAAGGAGATTAACAAAGCAAGAAACAGATGGATTACAGTCTGCAATTGGAGAACTACAGTGTGCTTCTGTATGGTAAGTGGAACTGAGAAAATGGACAGAAACAAAGAGGCGTGTCTAATAAAGTGACCGCTGAGGGTATAAATGCATGATGCTGACTGACAGATGGACAATCCAAAAGTGCTAGCTGAGGAAAATATTTTGCAGATAGTTAGCCGCCATGCTACATTCATGTATTTTCATAGATCTGGGTATTTACACTCC
Source organism: Parotocinclus haroldoi (assembly GCA_034779995.1). Lineage (NCBI taxonomy): Eukaryota > Metazoa > Chordata > Actinopteri > Siluriformes > Loricariidae > Parotocinclus > Parotocinclus haroldoi. Next base: position 8,080 of record JAUZST010011525.1, read on the forward strand.
TAGTAAAGGCGTAGAGATGTTACTGTGTTATATTGAGTTCTAAATACGTCTTGAGATTTATGAATATGCAGTTTAATTGAATGTTTTCAAACCACGTTCATGGCTATTATATAGAACGCACTACAACACAAAGGCATGTGTTTTGCGAGCACAGAGGCTGTGAGTGAGTCAGCAATAGGACGAACAATACCATCTTTTTAACTTTGCTCCACCATGTTCTTTATAACAGCATAGAACAGTAAAAGCCATGTTTTATGACACTATGCCTGAACTTCAAGTCCATGGGGAGCCCTATGAGTTTTACACCAGAGGTTTTTCCTCTCTTATTTCTCATTCTCTTTCTCTCTCTCGCTCCTGCCCTCAGTTTTTGCTTTCCATGTTTCACATTCTTTCTGCTGTATAGTCCAACAGACAGGGGGGAAAAGAGCCCCAGCCTTTCGGGACAATTTCAGGTTTTCTTCTCATATTAAGGGGAAGTTACAGGACAAGCATTCAGTCCTGGAATTCTCATCCTAAAATGTGGTTGCGTTACCACTGGGGCCGGGAATATTGGTTTTCATTTGTCGTGCTTCCTTAAGATGAAGGTTTTTCTATTGCACAAAAGAAAAACAGCAAGCCCAGTGGTATAATAGCCCTTTTGTTTGAGCCATGTCCTTTTAGACGTGCCTGTAGTGAGTTGCAGTAACCACGCTGTGGGAATTAAGTACTAATATACTGCTCTTTTATCCTGACTTTATATATAGACTTTTTGTACATAAATAATTTCAGGAGTGGTATTATTGAACAACAGAGCATTTCCTGTGTGCTTTTCACCCCTGTCCAGAGAACTCTAAACACAAACGTTTTACTGAGGTCTACAAATAATAGTGCCAATAGTTCAAACTGGCATAGAATACTCTAGTTTCCAACATGAATTTGAAAGAATGTGCAGTATGTTGTGTTTCATCATAGCATGTTCTTCTTTTAACCATAGAACGAATGGAGACGGCCAATAAGCAGCTAGCAGCCAAAGAGTATGAGGGCACTGAGGACAATCGGAAAACCATCTCTCAGCTTCTGGCACAGAGTAAGCACTCCTTTTTAGTAATATCTTTCTTAAAATATATTTTTTAAAAACGCCAACACTGTGGCCATCAAGAGGCACCTAAATGGCGTTAGTTCATTGGTTTATCTGCAGAAGCCTGAGAAAAGCCACCGGAAAAAAAAACAAAAAAAAAAAACAATTGCTTTCCCACTCATTGGCTTCCCTACAGACAAAGAGACCCAGCGAGAAAAGGAGAAACTTGAGATGGAGCTTAACGCACTGCGCTCCACCAACGAGGACCAGCGCAGGCACATTGAGATCCGGGACCAGGCACTGAACAACGCTCAGGCTAAAGTAGTCAAACTTGAGGAGGAGGTGAGCTCACTGCTGTGGCCTGTTCAGCATACTTCAGTTGCATATGAGAGTCCTGAATTTCATGTTCCAGGCAAGTCTGGGATTAATTATGGCAAAAGGGCCTTTAAGGTTTCCGTCAACGTGTTTGTGTGGGCCCCCTTGTGGACACTTTTCACCCTCTAGCCATAGGCTGCGATATCTGGTTTGCTTTAAAGCGGCGAAAGATCTCGGAGGAGCTCTGTGGAATTTAGGGTTTTTCTTTATTGCTGAGAGCGTGCTGAGTCATAAAGCCGTGCAACAGTGAACGCTTTGTTTGGCATTGTTTATGCTGTGTGAGGGCTGCTAAAATTTCAGTTCCCTTTCTCAGGGCTCGGATGAGGAAAAAGTTCCAGTTATAAAATATAAGTAATTTATTACCCACTGAAATGCCATCGGCATCTTTAGTCAAGTTAATTGTTGACACTTTGCTGCCACGTTGATGGCTGCTTTTGAATTCTGTACTGACGAGGGATAATTCTGCATTAAGGGATAATGCAGACAGTTTATTTCCACAAAAGACATTTCCATCAACTCAGTTGGGCAGCACGGTGGCGCGTGTGGTTAACGCAGTTGCCTCACAGCTACGTGATCCCCAGTACAATCCCAGTCTCAGACTCTACAGGTGTGGACTTTCCATGTCCTCCCTGTGCCCATGTCGGTTTAGTCTGTGTATGGTAGTTTCCTCCCACAATTCAAAGACATGTATTGGGATGAAAGCCCATGACAAGTCTCTATCGCTTCTTTCCGTAACTAATATAACCAAGACAAACAAACCGATTTGAACTCCCTTTAATTTAACCTGACCCTGATCCCTGTCCCCAAATCCAAACGGGCTCAGTCAGGATGTACAAACAAAAGAAATGAGAGAAACATCCAAACTGAATGAGATAGCAAGAAAGATTCTTGAAGTTTGAGAGAAATTGGAAAGGATGTAGAATGTGAATTGGTTGTACTGGCTGGGTCCCAGATGGCTTTCAGGCCTTTGCTGAACAGGTCGCACACCCTGCTATCCCATAATGCATCGGTCTGTTCCACTTTTCGCCAGCCCTGTCACAAACAGCCGTTTGTTTCCCCAAACAAAGCCTCTTGAGTTGTCGGCCATGAAAAGACTTGAAGATGGCCAAATTTTTAATCCCACCCAGAAAGCCGTGTTTAAATAGGAACTCCATACTTGTTCTGCTTTTTTGCTTCTTCTATGTCACATAGCCCCATGAGCTAAATCGGGCCATTCATTTGGGCTACAATTATAGCTTCTGGTAGACTTGAGAGTCTCATTTTGGGGGGAGGGGTGTGGAGGACACAAGGAGGTTATTGTAATGTGGATTTTCAGTTGCAGATCGAGCAGTGGGACTCACCTGCCTGTTCTCTGTGTGTAGCTTAAGAAGAAACAGGTCTATGTAGAGAAGGTGGAGCGGATGCAGCAGGCCCTGGCTCAGCTACAGGCTGCCTGTGAGAAGAGAGAGCAGTTGGAGCACAGGCTTCGCACGCGGCTGGAGAGAGAGCTCGAGTCCCTCAGGATGCAACAGGTGCAAAACTCACTTTGCCTGACTTTCTTTTTGATTCTCCTTTCATGAAGTGCAGGCAAAGGCATAGATTGTGGTGCCAGTGCATCATTCATGTCTGTTGGAAGGAGTTGATGTTGCAGCAGTGGGAGTCATTCCCCTGTCCTGCTTCACCTCCCTCAGACTTGAACAATGTCCCCCAACTCGGGAGATAGGCACCCCAAGCAGACCTGGTGTAATAATGAAGTACTGCTGTGCCATGTGACTGCCTTACTTTACCTGATTTGATGCCTCCATGTCTCCCTCCAACACACACACACACACACACACCTGTCTCACTCTCTTTTTTGGGACTTTCCATTGACCTAATGATTACTGTAGAAACTTTACCTCAGTAACCTAAAGTAAATTATGTTTTAAGTAGCAGTGACTGTAAAAAAATCAGACACACTCATGCACACACATCTGACTATACTGGTAGGGACTTTGGGACTTTCCATTCACATAATGATTACTGGAAGCAGGACGGTGGTCCAGTGGTTGGCCTCTCAGCTCTAAGATCGTCCCGTTTGATACTGACCTTGGCATGTGTGGAGTTTGCACATTACCTTAACTGCAGGGTCCTTACAAAGATATATAAACATGACAAACACACACACAAACACACACATTGGCCTTGCTATTCTTGTAAAGTCTTTCCATTGACATGAATGGCAATGAAGTACTACTGCAGCTAATTAATGCTACACCTACCCCTGGTCTTAACCTCAGTAACCCAAAGCAAGTCTTTTGGTCTTTTTAAATAAATGTTGCCATTTTTGTAAAAAAAAAAAAAAAAAAAACGGAAAAAAAAAAAAAAACGATTAAGAAACAAT
>JAUZST010011526.1:0-11870 GCA_034779995.1 Parotocinclus haroldoi
GGGGGAGAGAGAGAGAGAGAGAGAGAGAGAGAGAGAGAGGTGGGGAAGGTTAAGCAATAGTATTAGCTGAGAAGAGCAATAACCTGTCATTAACAATGTCTTCAGTCTGGATTAGTTTACAGGAATCAATAAGCAGTACAGTCATGCCAGATGTCTTAGCACTTAATAGTAAAGATGTGTCAGTTACACATCTTTACAGAGTGTCAGTAATGGTCCAGGCCCAAAGGGCGATTGGTTTAATATCTTTAACAAATAATATTCATTACGATAGCAATGTTACAAACTGTCAAATATGGATGTATTCGTGCCATTAGTGTAAACACTTACAGTTTAAAACACCATAAACATTTAGAAAACAGATAGTGTTTCCCCCTGAGGTTTTTTGGGAGATAAATGAACATATTATCCAAACTCAAACTATGAACATAAGCAGTGTCTCTGTCATTCAGTTCACATTCAGACAGCCAGTAAAACCTCTGATTGGAACATAGCCATTTATAATCATTTAAACATTTGACTGATTGTTGTATTATTTTAGCATCCACAGTAACAACGCTCAAACGCTGAACGTTCCTAAAGTGCACTGCATAATTCCCAAAATTGGTTACTCTTAACATCTGATTGGTCACCCTGGGTGAAACCCTAAAATGTGATAGTTTATTTACTGTCAGTCTAACCTGTTATCATTCACTCATCGGAAAGCGTTAATAACCTGCATTTGTTTACCGTTCTAAAAGCACCACTGACCTCCTTTCTTGTTTCCAAATAGGCAGCTAATTTGACTGTGCTAACAGTACATTAAATATAATGTAATAAACTGTTTACCGGCTCCCAGTTTTAATATTCAGTAAATGTCACCCTTAACCATCACCAGCTCCCTAAATAGATCTCGTTTCCACTAGAGATGATGTCTCTCAATTCCTCGTCTTAATGTCGGTGAGAAAGTGTGTGACGAGTCAGGACACAGAGGAGAGTTCGAATTGCCTTTAGCTAATGATTGGTGAGCGGTCGAAGCTGCAGATGCCGTGAGCGTGTCTAGAGTGCCAACTGCATTGTTCTAATCACCCGATAAGCACTGCACCCGGGCCCTTGGATGAATTTACACACACCAGCAGCACTGAGCCAATAGTCTCCCGGTGCAAATATATCAAGACGCTTGGCATTCATAATCAGCAGCTACATGCTTAATGGAACTTGGCCTGTGATACAGAAGACTGCTTAGCGAGAGAGACAGAAGGAGATGAGGTGAAGTAGCCTTGTGTGAAATGGCTCGTAATACAGGTGCAATGGCACACTCACTGCTCTGTGGACACGTCTTAAAGTGGAATGTGTTTTCTCTGATGCATGGCTTTGTGGGAAAAAATCTGGTGTGCTGGAACACAGAGATGATACGCTTTGGTGTATACATTTTTCTTAAAAGATGATTTACACGTCATACTATAATTAAAGTTTAAAAAGAATAAATAAGCCATAGCCTTCCAAATATGTATTGGTACTGGGCCGCCTATCTAGCATTCAGACCATAAAGGAAACATAAATTCAGCCCAAAAGACTGACAAACACTCAATTAAATTGGCTTTATATAGCAATAGCGTACCACTTTGCTACTCCCTCTCCCCTCCAGAGTCACTGCTCTCTTCTGTAAAAGCTTCTGTCTTTTGTGGCCTGAATGCTGTGTGGCAGCAGGTGCAGTTTTCTTTAGTACAGTAAGTAGACATGTCCTAAACAATCCAAAACCAGAATCAGACACAGAAGGTTGGAACGTGACACCTGGCAGCAGGTTGGACCCTAAAGACAAGGCATATACCAAATTATGCACCACATCTAATGAAATGGAAATGAAATGGCAGCCTTAGCCTGCTCACACCATGTTAAAAGTGTGTATATACAGTGCAGCAGAGTGGCCTCGTGAAAATAAGACTCCATCTACAATCAAAGACAGAATTACATTTTTGGTAGAATATGGAAAGTTTGATTCAGAGTGCTGTAGCAATAGGAGCTGTATGCTAGAGCGAGACGTGTCTTTTGATGAAGTGGTGAGAAGTGACTGCCACATGGAGAATGCAGTGTCAAGGTGTGGGAGGCTTTACAGCTGCTTGTAACTGGTAAGCTGCTTCTGTAAATAGTCGGTTGATGCTAGGGAGTACAGGAGACTCCAAAATTTAAAAGTCTGTTTCTAGGGAGGAACGACCAGGCATTATTTTCCAAGACGATGCTCCTTCCACACTACAGAAACAACTTAAAAACAAGTCCACAAGGATCATGCTTTGTCCCGGTCAGACTTCTGTAAACGGCCATCTGCAAGTTTACTCTTAGAAATTCAACATTTAAAGAAATCGATCTAAGCTCTTGCAAAGGATTGTTAAGACGATTAAAAGCTTGTCCTTTTGACCTGTAGGAGTTTATACAAGACAGTTTCCCTTTGTCCTTTCTCTCTCAGACTCTCATGTGTATTCCTCCGGAGGGAGCCGTGGGAACAGAGGTCCCAGTTAAAGTCCTGAACTGTGACACAGTGACTCAGGTGAAAGATAAGCTGCTAGATGCTGTGTATAAAGGAATCCCGTACTCTCAGAGACCACAGGCTGATGACATGGACTTGGGTATGTGTGCAGCACACATGACAGATATTTTTGTCTACGGTGAGGAATTGATAAATCCAGGTTTTGATAATGAATGCAGAACATCTATCAGGAATAAGATTTGCATGCAAATAGCAAGTTAGCTGTCGTACAGCGTTAGTCTGTATTTTTGCCCGAGCCATGTTATTTCTCCGAAATTAATTCCCAACCCCTGCACTGAAATGTTGTTAAACACCTTGTTACACACACCACTGAGCACGGTGTGCATCTTTCTCTATTAGAATGGAGACAGGGCCGACTTACAAGAATCATCCTTCAGGACGAAGACGTCACCACCAAGATTGAGAGCGACTGGAAGCGATTAAACACGCTGGCGCACTACCAGGTCTCACCTCCACATACGTACAGTCTCTCGTGGCTGATGAAACACTCAAACACATGACAGATGCAGAAGTCGCTCGTATTAGTTACCGATTGCCGTGTTTTCTTCTTGGCAGGTAACAGATGGGTCAGTGGTGGCGCTGGTTCAGAAACAAGTGTCTGCCTACAACATCGCCAACTCATTCACGTTCACGCGCTCGCTCAGCCGATATGGTATGCTTTGTCATCGCCTTCCATGGCAGATTCTAGCTTTCCACTTCTCTCACCCGCCATATGCTGTCTGAGCGACAAATGGCCCTTTTGCACTGATTCAAATCCTCAGAGAAATAGTAACAGAGTAATAGTAATCTGTATGATAAGCCCCGTCCCAGCGCCCTTACAGTTCCAGAGTTCCCTTGTGAAGTTTCTTGTCCTCCCTGTGTCTGTGCCGGTTTGCTCTTGGTATTCTGGTTTCTTTGCACATTCCAAAGACATGCTTAGGTTTACCTGTTCACAATAATTTGGCCCCGTGTGAATGTGTGTGATTAGTCAATGTAACCTGGAATAGCCGTTGATGCCGATCCATTAAACCAACCTGGTACCTACACGTTAGGTTAACTGGTGTGTCTAAATTGTCCCATTTGCGAGAGCTGACTGTATTTAGTGCATCGTTAACAAGGGCTGCAGCAGAATCCCCCTCACAACCCTGAAATAGACCCATTCAGGGTACATGCTCATCTGTGACCTACAAATTCTGTCTCCAAGGGGGAGAAGCAGCAGTCAACTGATCAGCTATAAACTACTATTGCTGATTAATAACAATAGCCTTGCTAGTAAGTGCCATTAGGTCCCGTTGGCAACAAACTTAATCTGGACACACTTCCTTCCATACAGGTGGAATCTTTGGAAATGGAACAATTGCCAAAAAATAATAGGCAATACAAAAAGTAAAAATGTTCTGGTTTTGTTGAAATGAAAAAGGTCATACTGCTCAGGGCACATAGCATATCTCTAAACTGTGTTTCTAACTGCCTGGTCACCGTCTGTCCTAGATTGCTCGCCTACTCGCCTTCGTAATGCTGTTAGGCTTTTTCTTGTTCATTTTTGCCCAGACTTCTGGAAAGAAACAATTTCAGGCTTAAAATAGGAAAGATTGTTCTGTGTTTGATAATTAAGTCCTTTGGAACATGTTGTTTCCGTAGCCACACAAGTCTCAGTAAGTAAGATCTCCTGAACTTTAAAAAGAACAGTAGTAGCAGAAAGTAATTGTCCACACTTTGAAGGTACTTTATGTAACATGTTTGTGATCCTGCTTTACCGGACACCGTTGGTTTCCCATATTGTTTTTGGTACAGAGAGCTTGCTGAGGACATCAAGCAGCCCGGACAGCCTGCGCTCTCGAGCACCCATGATCACACCGGACCAGGAGACAGGCACCAAACTGTGGCACCTTGTGAAAAATCATGAACATGCAGACCAGCGTGAGGGAGACCGCAGCAGCAAGATGGTGTCAGAGATTTACCTCACACGCCTCTTAGCCACTAAGGTATTCATCAGAAACCAATCTCCTGGAATTGTGCAGTGTATGTTGTCTATTTTTATTGCATTAATATATTTTAGGTTTTCCGTCTGTTTGCTTTTCATTATTAATCTGTGCTTGATTTGGCCAGTTCTGTCATTCAGTCCATTCGGACAACCATCAGTCCTTCAGTTACTGGTCCCAAACTTCTCCATAGCCAGCCGTCCGTCAGTTAATCTATCCAGTAATCCATATCTCCCATCTTAGCACATTTAATCACATTTTCACTTATCCTTAATTCAACCAACAAATAATTTGAACCTTATATCTCATCCACTCACCCATCCATCCATATTCATCGATCTATCAATCAGTCATTCATCTCATCAGCCCATGTTTTCATCCATCCATCCATTTATCCATTCACCAACCCATCTGTAAAAAAAGGAATACACCATTTACATCCTTTCAGCGATTTATCTCATTCAGCCATACATTTATTTAATATATTTATTTATTTATACAATGAATTCACAATTTCATCCATCCATCCCATTTATGGATTCACCCACCCATCTTTAATCTAAGCAACACATTTCCCCTTTATCTGATCCAGTGATACATTTGAATTTATATATGTTTTTATTAAATGCTTAGTCCAGCTATTAATTCACTTTTTCATTCATCTATTTATCTTTTCAATCACCCATCCTTGATTCATCCAATACACCAGTTATCTTCTCAGCTATTTGGGTCATCCTTCCATCTGTACATGAATACACCCCCTCATCTATGCATCCATCCAACATTGGATCAAATCAGGTTTAATCCCAACCATCCATCCAATTATCACTCCATGTATAAAAATAATTTGTATCCTATTTCACAATACATCTATAAAGTCACCCAATTCATCTCAAGCCCATCAGGTAACCTACTTATAAATCTGTTTATCCATCCATCGATCCATCCATTCTCAATATTTTAGTCAGCATGAATGTCTCCACCAACCCATTAATCTGTTTATACATCCATCTATTTTTCTACGAAGTTATCAATTAATTTATTTATCTACCAATCGTTCTATCAGTCCACTTAGTCATCCATACAATAGTTCATCCACCCATCCTGGGCGTTATAATGGTGCAGGCATTTGGTGCGGAGCTTCAGAGAGCCTTAGCCCCGCCTTGTACTATGCTTCTGTGGTGCTTCCTTCACCCTGACCCCCCTTATCCACAAGGGGTTACTTTATGCACTATAGTTTCCTCCCACAAAGACTTGTGTTAAGTTGATTAGTCACGTTAAATTGTCCCAGTATTTATGTGTCTGATTAGTTTTTATGTAATCTTGCTCCTGTTGTTGTTAATCGAATAAACAAACCAAAACAAACAAGCATCGGTCTTCAATCAACGTTTTTCCGTCTATCCTTCTGACCACCATTAATCTCTTTAATAGTCTTTTAAGTTCATCTGTTGACATATGTACCTATACATCCATGTTCCTATCCACATCATCCATCTGTATAACGATCCGACCTTCATATAAGCGTTAACCAGTCCATCCATCCATTAAAGAGTTGAGAATAATAAATGACAATACCACTAAAACTACAAATTACATCGTGATGGCCAACCTGCTCTCATTTTAGCTGTCCGGTCCATGAACATGGCTAAATCTTAAAGGTGAAAAACACCCTGCTCATGGCTCAATCTCAGAAGCTTTGAGGCTAACCACTAATCCCGTTTGAGATAACCCTATACTGCATATAAGATTTAAGTTGTCTATCAGTTGATTTGTAAATAAGCTGTTTTTGGTGGGTGATTGTGACCTAATCCACATTATACGTTAATAATGAGTCTCCTGCAAGATACTTAGCAGAGCTGGTAAACTGTGCAGTTATCACAGGAATATAATTCACAGTGGTGTGTGTAAAATATACAGTGGTCTGTATGTGTGTAAAATATACGCGGGTGTGTGTTGGAATGTGTTGAGCGGGGATTACGAATATAACTGTTTTGTGCTGTTGAATCAGGGCACGCTGCAGAAGTTTGTGGACGATTTGTTCGAGACCGTGTTCAGTACAGCTCACCGTGGCAGCGCCCTCCCTCTAGCCATCAAGTACATGTTCGATTTCCTGGATGAACAGGCAGACAAGAGACAGATAACTGATCCTGATGTGCGTCACACCTGGAAGAGCAACTGGTGAGCCAACATGCAGGCTTTCTTGTTTTACCCCACCAGACTGTTACACACAGGGCTCGCTGTATGCTGTTTTTAGTTTCGGTCGAAATAATAAAAGGGAATAGTCTCACGGGCAATTTTTTTTTTTTTGCCGTACAGCATCAGTTTAATTTAGAAAGATACTCTCTTGATTGTTGTCAGTTTAGTTATCCTTCGGAGAGAAATGCAAACATTACTTCATGATATGTTTTTCTGCTATTGTTATATCTGAAACTAAAATACGATGGTTGTGCCACTCGAGTACGAGTCCATTTATTACACTGCTCACAAAATGAGGGGATATTTCAAAATGAATATAAAGCGATCAAAAAGATAAGCATTTTATTTTATTTAACAATATAAGAAAAGCAAATGAAAAGTCAAAGATGGTTGTTTGATTACACAAAAATGAAATGCAAACTCAGCTATGATTGAGTAGTAAGTGTATGTATAGTGTAAGCAAGTGTAAATATATTCATGAGGGTGAACAGAAGCATGTCAAGCTGGACCAGAGTGTCACATACTGACCGTTCAGTAGTATATGTGGTCACCCAAGACTACCAAAAAATACCGATAGTGACGGGGTATGGTCACTCTCAGATTGTTCAGCAGTTCTGCAGATGTCTTCCCAGTACATTTCAAGCGTGTTCATTGGGATTCAAGTCAGGAGAACATGAAGGCCAATCCGTGTTCGATTCCTGCCTCCTGAAGCATGTTGTTGATGAGATGCACACTGTGGGGCCTTGCATTAACATCCATGAGAAGAGTCCCTCTAGATTAGGGGAACGTGGATTCTCCCATGTAAACTGAACCCTGACTCATCAAAGAAGAGGAGAGTTGACCACTCATCATGGGTCCTATTATGATGTCCATCAGCCCACCTTCTCCGGGTTCCACAGTGGTCAGCAGATAACATAATGGATACCATTGGTCACAGTGTATGCAGTCAACAAGATGGAGCTGATTTCGTATGATCTGGGTGCATATCCATCATCCAGTGGCAGCAGGAAACTGTCCCCATAACTCTGTTGCAATGCAATGCGCCTGTTCCTTCTTGCCAATAAGGTCAAGTAGCGGTCATCTAGTGGGTGTTTTAATTATATGAACCTTGGCCCTTTAGATCCATAGTCCAGCACTACAGTCCGTGTTTTCTCTGAAGTTATTTCTGTTTTATCCTTCCTCTCTTGCAGCCTGCCCTTAAGATTCTGGGTGAATGTGATTAAGAATCCGCAGTTCGTGTTCGACATTCACAAAAGCAGCATTACGGATGCATGTCTGTCTGTAGTGGCTCAGACTTTCATGGACTCGTGCTCAACGTCCGAACACCGGCTGGGCAAAGACTCCCCATCTAACAAGCTGCTGTATGCTAAAGACATCCCCAACTACAAGAGCTGGGTGGAAAGGTAAGAAGTTACTACTTGTTACTACTTAGGACTTAGTACTAGTAGTTACATAGGAAGGCACTACTGGTTTTCAGACCCTTGTCAGCCACTGCCATGGTGCAGCTGTATTTAAAACTACTACATTTTATTTTACGAAGGGGGGTATTATTAATAATAGGGTATTCCGTGATTTGTTTCTTATCTTAACTGTCATATTTTTATGTAAGCTTAATATATGATAAAGAATTTGTAGCTCTCAATGTCTCAACCTACAGTGAAAATGACCAGCATCCTTGACAAGTCTTTGTCTTTCTTATTAATTTCATTGTTTTTCTTTTGTAGTGGGGTGACCCACTACACAACATTGATCTCTGCGTGTGTTCGGTTGCTTCAGGTACTACAGAGACATCGGCAAGATGCCGAGTATCAGCGATCAGGACATGGATGCTTATCTAGTGGAGCAGTCCCGTCTCCATGGCAGCGAGTTCAACACACTGAGCGCACTCAATGAGCTCTATTTTTACATCAACAAGTACAAAGAGGAGGTGGGTGGAGCCGCTAGCGCACTCAGGATTCATTCACACAGTGTTCACACCCAGATCCCAGAGCTGTTAAGTCTTTTTTATTAGGTATAGTTTTTCTTTTCCCTGCACATAAACAAATAGCATCTCTGTCTAGAAATGCACACTGCTCACAAAAGATAAGGGATATTTTATTGGGGATATTTAATTTTAAAATTTCTTACAATTTTTGTGAGCAGTATATTACAATGCCCAAGACACATTTAGTATCTAACATTTATGGTTTGAACTGGGGCTACACACCTAGACTGAAAGAATGTTTGTTGAGCCAAGTTAAGATTTGACCAATACCTAATGGATCTACAGAACATAGCCACATAGCCTTGGCACCTTATTTACCTTTCTTAGAAGCCATGGGAGCGCTGTGAGGCTGTTCTTTGTCGACTACAGCTTTGTCTTTAATATCATCATTCGTAGCAGGCTTGCCAACAAGCTAAGAAATGTAACCCAACCAAAAGCACACTTTAGAAAAGGGCAAGGGTACCAAAGCTGTTTTATTACTAGTGCATACAAATATATGTAAAAGCAGAATTAAAAAATGCTATGGCCTGAATCATAGTGTAACACTCATGGATAATGCAGTTCATCCATTATGTGGAGACAGTAAGTATAAAAACTCACCACAGCAGCCAGGAGGGGAGCCGAACAAACTCCAAAATATAAATAAGCTAAATTGCTCGTTCTTTTTTCGGCAATCTGTTACGATCTTGCCTGTGGCTCTCGTCAAAAAAAAGAAAAGAGAAGGGGATAGGCGGAATTAAGTAACAGTATGAATACTGTGTCTTTCGGGATCTGTTGCCCACCCTCTTGGTTTGGGAGTGAGGCGGAGGTGCTTTCAGTGGCAGTACAGGTGGATAAATCAGGGGAACCAGGTGACATAGTGTATACACACACACACACACACACACCAGTGTTTATTTACAGCACGAAAGGATAAACACAAAGCTAACCAACAACACCCAAAAGCAGATATATATATGTGTATAATGCTACAAATGCTAAACCCAAAACCAATGAGACCAATGAGAGAGAAATTAGCGGTGCCAAGGAAAAGAAGCCAAATAACGCCTAATCCTGCACTAAACACAGTCCCAAGCTAACTAAACATAACAAAAGTACAAAGGCACAATAGAAACAAACACCAAACTCTCACTGACACAAAGTACAACAGCAGAGCAAAGGACCAGGAATGGCTACAAATCACGCTTGCAATCTGCCTATGTTCGCGCCTCCATTTTAAGGAGTAATGCCCGCCTCCACTCCGCATACCACACCCTCCATTCGTGCACTCTGGTAGCATTCTGAGTGACAGCTTCTCCACCTATGAAAAGCGACAAAGGAGGAGAAAGAGAGACACAAACGGCTTGTCACGACCACATGTACCAGAACTAAAATAATAATAATACGTGCAAACTCTTGCGTGTAACACAAACTAAAGAGATTTTTTTATGCACACAATTTAAGCACTCACATAGATCAGAGGTACTCCACCGAGGACTGACTTTTATCCACCATCAATAACCTACAAATAATTCTAAATACATCCAATTTATGGAACAGTGCAGTAAGAGGCTGTGAGTTCGTTCTAAACATGAAGAAATAAAGCTCCAACCAGCGCTGTAAATCTCATTCAAAAATTCAAGATTAACCCACCAGAAGCAAAGCATTGCCTTCCCAAGCTTTAAGACAGATCAGTAATATGTTCTTATTTCTGTTCTAAGATAATACTGAGGGGATTATTCTTGATGATGCGCATATGTATGCTAATTTATTAGCTTTTAAATAAGACCAAAATGCAACTGTCTTTTAGTAATTTTAAAGAAAATGATCAAAATAACTCTTACATACCAAAACTTGTTTAAACTGAACATTATCTAAAGCAAATAAGCAACTAAAATTCAACGTACTGATACAGCAACTCTGAATTAAACTAAAACACTCCACATTCAAACTGTCAACTGCTGTCATGTTGGCTCGATGGGTAGCACCGTCACCCCACAGCAAGAAGGTTCAATCCCAGGGTGGGTCTTTTCTGTGTGGAGTCTGCTTGTCCTCAGTGTCTCAGTGGGTTTACTCGGGGTACTCCAGTTTCCTCCCACATGAAACAAGACTTAACTGATCACACTAAATTGGCATTGACTTTGAGTGTATATATGTGTCTAGTCTCGAGATAGCCACTGATGCTGATAGCAATTGAAAATAAACAGTAAATCAACTATAAGCGTTCTTATATTACCCACAGTTGCTTTATGATCACTACAAATAATCATGACATTTGTACAGTCACATTTATCTGATTTGATTATATCGTATGGGGCTCCCTCCTCGCCATCTAAACCGCTAATCCACTATAACACATGAAGTTTTATAACTTCTCTCCCCACTACCCAAGTCACTAACCTGCTGTAACGAATGACGGATGAAACCTCACCTGCTTCCACCGCGTCACTCACATTGTACTTGAACATTCTTGGCCCAAGAGTGCTTACTTCATCACAATGCTACTTTTTGTGGTGAAGAAAGACATGCTTGCAGAGCACAATGGACTTTGGTTGTACTTACTTTGTGGCTTTTTGGAGCCCTCTCATATGCCTTATAGGTGTATTAATTATGCAACACAGTGGTATTTCAGCTGCTAGTGCTGCATGTGTACGATTTTCATGAAGGCAACTGATGTTGTTTTCCATTCTCAGGCATCGTTAACAATAATACTACTTGCGTACAAATCACAATCACACTAGTCAGATTAACCGGACTGTCAAATGTGCTCAGGCACGGTACAGATCGCCTAGTGTCAATATACCCATAGAAATCAAATTCCGCTTATCTTTTCGTGTAATGTGACTAATGTTGATTTTGTGGCAGTTTGTCTATAGCTAAACCATTCAATTCAATCCTGTTAGTAAGAAACTACACTTTGGGTTTACACACGGATTTTAAGATCAGTTGCATTTATTTACACACATTCTTACTGAAACATACATTTACTTAGATGCATCCTTAGTGGAAACATGACATACCACACACAGTTAGAGAAACACACCCTTTCTCCATTTTGGTCACGTCCTTGTGAATGTTCCTTTCTGCAGGCATGAAAACACACATACATACACACAACCTACATACATAAGGACAAGAGAGAGAATGAGCTTGAAAGAGAGGCAAGGGGAGGGGGAGGGGGAGAGAGAGAGTAGGGGGGGAGGGGGAGAGAAAGGGAGGGAGAGAGGGA
>JAUZST010011527.1:0-11870 GCA_034779995.1 Parotocinclus haroldoi
ATGTGGAACGATTATAATTCATTTAATTACAAAACACTTTACATAGCTAATACACTCTAGTTATAAATAATCCTACCAACAAATGAAACATGAAAACTGAAATGCTAATCCAGAAACATTTTAACAAAATTTTAAAAAAGGAAAGTCAGTATTGTACTTCAAATCATTTTATTTCAAAGTTGTTGTTTTTTTTCCTAATGAATTGTAGTTAATTTATCATCTCTGTATAGTATTGAATTGTTAAGATCATCTTTGGTTACAAATACTTTTATTTTGGACAGGTAGGTGCTAAGAGCTCCAAAGCGCCACAGTTTCATTTCAAGTGAGAGCTCAAGATCCTGAGGCACAGTAATAGGCTTCTGAACCACAATCACACCTCCATTATCTATTCTCTCGGTGACAAAGTAGCCTCCCTGGTTTCCATCCACTATTTCCAATTGCAAGGTGTCTCCGAACACATTTTTGGAGGGGCCTATGCGGAAGATGTTGGTAGGTACAGGAATGTTGGTGGGAAAAGTGAGATGGTAGTAGGTTATTCTCACAGGCAAGGCCAGGCATTCAGTAGTCTGATTACAAGGCAAGCGATCACAGCGACTGCAAAATGGAGACAGAGGGATAAAGGGAATTGGAGAAGGAGAGGAGAGAAGGAAATGTTAGGGTGATGCAGTGCTTGACATGCAGTTAAGGTGAGAAGTGGCATACATACTGACAAACAGGTCACAATCCTAGTTAACATGGTGACAATGTGCATACAGTTATATGAACTATATTTAAATGTTGTGCATTTTAAAATTAGGACTATTTCAGATTCCCTTGATGATTTGATGAAGCGCAAAAGAAAACAAAAGAGCTTCTAAACTTCAAAGCTTACATTTGGCAATCATGGAAATCAATATTATAAATATTATATAGATTGTTTTGTTTGGTGAGGATGATGTGCACAAAATTCTATGAATGTACATCTCAATCAGCCAGAACATCCAAACCACACAAAAATAGAAAAGCAATAATTTTGTTACAACAACACACGGTACAACGTTACAACAAGTGCATTAATATATTAATGGTAAGCCAGTTTGCGTAGTCAGCTTGGTAGATGTGAGAGAAATGTTTAGTAGTAGATAGTAGAGCAGCTTTAACAAACAATTTGAAATTAATTTGACACACAATACTTTATGGACCAAGTGGTTTATGTTTTGGCTGACTGGAGAACTGAATCATATCTCTCTTTTGCTTTTTACGTTTTATCATCTTTAAGCACATCTGATTTTTAAATTTCCATTATACTTACTTTTCACCTGATATCCTGTAGTTTGCAGGACATTCAAAGTTCAGACACCTGAATCCTCCCTGAATATTGAAGCAGCTCTTTGTCTGAGTGCAAGTGTGTGTGTCTGTCACACATTCATCAATATCTATGAGGAAATTTAAGAGCATGTTAACTTGAATTCAAAAACAGACAACATACCAATTATGGCAAATTAGTGATTCAAATCTTTGTTGTATGTTTTTCAAGAATGCATATTAAAAGGTATTTTAATTACTTTTGTGTTGTAAAAATTCTTAAAATAATCAGTCATATACAACCAGCTGTAGGTGTCTGTGTGACATTTTAAACGTCCAGTACACTGGTTTAATGGCCAATACACTGGTCAACAGTTTAGACTGATATGCAATCAAAAAATAATAATACCCACTGGGCATTTTAGCTTCTGATTGGGTACATGGGGAGAACATACAAACTACAGGCAGAGTCTAGACCAAGAAATCTAACTGAAAATCTCTGGAGCTGTGAGATGACAGCACAAACCACTTGTGCCTACTCACCGTTCACTGCAAATATTTGTCTGTGTATTTGTCACTATGACATAAAAAAATATTCTATAGCCAGTGTGGACACTTTACCCTGGCAGCTGCGTCCATTAGAGGCAAGTGTGTATCCTTGAGGTGGACATGAGCAGTGAAAACTGCCTGGTGTGTTGTGGCACCGATAAGAACATATGTGTCCTCCAGTGGGCAAAGCACATTCATCAATGTCTGAGGAAACAGAAAACATGGCAGTTAAACTCAAACATTTATACGGGCAAAGTAACTTATAATGTACTTACCTTCACAAGTGGTTCCGTCTATGTCACTCAGCTGGTAACCTCGCTGACAGTAGCACTGGTAGGAGCCATAAACATTCGCACAATCTTGACTGCAGGGACTGCTCTCACACTCATTAATATCTAAATGTCAGAGTAGGAGACATAACTGATTATCACAAATGTGATAACGATCTCAAACGGATAATTATTCATTCTTATTCTTATTCATTTATAACCCTGCTCCTAGCACTTTAGTGTCTATTACTCTAGATCTATCAACTTCACAAATATAGAGGTGCTTGAAAATGTGTGAATCATTTAAAATTAGCTATATTTCTGCATCAATATGACTTAAAACATAATCAGATATTCAAATCCTGAAATGAGTTACAGAAAACCCAGTTAAATAAATCAGACAAAACATTATCTTGGTCATTTAAGTAATTGTAAAAATGGACCATTATTGCATATTTGTGAGCATAGGGCATGATAGGTGCATGTGCTTTGTGCGGTCACCTCAAATCTCACATTCACAATCATCCACATTCTCGACTTTTGCATGGTATGAATTTGTACTGACTACAATTACATTTACATTATTTAGCAGACACCCTTATCCAGAGTGACTTACAAAAGTGCTTTAAGACATTGGTAACATTATCTATTCCTAATATTCCTTTTTATTGTTTTTAAGAGAGAGAGAAAGAGAAATGGGGGCGGTTAGCTGCAGTAAGTACACAATAAATGGGTCAGAGTCTCAGCTAGTAGACTAGTACCACTACTGATAGCCAAATCTGCTTAAAATTGGATAACTGGTCTACAATCTATTAGTACTCTGATATCTGTAGTAATATTTAGCTCAGATGACTTGCTCTGATTTCTAGATAGGAGTGTACTGTATAATGACCACTTGAATAATTGAATAGCTGTATGGATCCATATGAGATTATTAAAGCCATGTATACCCACTCAATGTAACCTTGCTCCAGCCATTGATGCTAATGGGACATTAAATAAACAAAATAACCAAACAAATCAAATAACTGTATTTTAAATTGAAAAGTATGTAACCCTCTAGGAGTAGAAGGTAATTTGAAGGTGAATTTAGTGTCAGCTGTTTTTAATCAATGGGATGCCAAGTCTTCAAAATGCAAGCAGGTAGACGTATATCATGGCATGAACTAGGGAGGTTTCTAAAGACCTCCCAAAACAGTTGGCTGTAAGGAAAAAAGCCTATGTTCTACAGAAAGAACATTGATGTCTGGCTTCAGTTTGCCAAACATCTGGAAGAAGACTATTAGAAAACATTTTGTGAAAAACTACAAAAAATATATAATCTTTTTTAAATGAGAAGTATTATGTAAAGTGAAAGAAATACACTACATTCCAGAATAAAAAGACATCCTATATAACATTCATGGTGGTGAAAGTATCATGGCTTGGGCCTATTTTGCTGTCTCTAAGGATGATGTCAGAACAAGTTCATGTCTTTGAACAGAACATGGACCATGAAGCAAGACAACAAACATAGGCACACAAATCATTCTAAAAAAAGAAAAATAAAGGTCATGCTTTGGAATGGAAAAGGCAAAGACATAGCCTTAATCCAATATATATGTTGTAGAAGGACCTGAAGCAAGAGGTTCATGAGAGGAAACCCATCAACATCCCAAAGTTTTTGTTGTTATATACAGGGGAGTGGGCTAAAATTCCTCCGAGTCAACGTGGAGGACTGATCAACAGTTACTAGAATGTTTAGTTGAATTGTTTTGCCAAATGGGTGCCATTTGCTTCTCATAACTCTTAAAATAAAATAAAAACTAGCACAATTTTGGTGGAATGGCTCACATACTTTTCCCACTCACAAATTTGTAATATTGGACAATTATCTTGATTAAATAAATAAAATAAAATAAAATAAATGGGCAAGTAGAAATGTTAAACTTATTTGTTTAATTCCGTTTAAATCTATCCCAAGAACTAAAAATCTGTTAATGTTTTAGGTCATTTTTTGCCAAAATGCAGATATTTCTATAGGAATGGGGAGTCTAATCACAAACTTTCAAACACCACTGTAACTAAAATACTTCGAGCAAACCTTGACATTCTAAATATTGCCTTACCATCACAAATCCTTCCGTCACTAGCTAGCTTGAATCCTGTGGTGCAGCTGCACTTGTAAGACCCCACAGTATTGTCACACTTATGTGCACAAAGACGACCAAGATAATGTCTGCATTCATTAACATCTGAAGTCCAAACAGAAAAAGAGTACACGTTAATGATAAAGGAATGCACATCCGTGTGTTAGGAAAAGTTTATGAAATGTGCTGACTGGGAATGTCACAACACTCCCTTTTAAAATTTTCTATTTTAATACTAAATTTACAGATATCTCTGAAGTAAAATTGTTGTCTTTATTCTGACAACAAATTAGCATGTACTGGTATACTGCCGAAGAAAATGTCCTTGTCAGTTGGTGCATGGTGCTGTCACTCCTGGTGCTCTTGTAATGGTTAGTCTGTTCCTGTTCTATGTACTGTTCCCTGTCTTGTGTGTTCTTTATTTACTGTTAGTAGTAGCTCTTTGGACATGTTGTAATAGCATAATTAGCTATTAGTATTTCTATTGCATTAGCAACATCCCAGTCCAGTGTCTTGTTATTGTTAGCACACTATCCATTTCTATTAGCTTAGCCACCTAGTCTCTCTCTCTGTTTACACCCTGTACCTCATCTTGTCTGTCTCATGTATTCACTATGTCATTTTGTAACTAGAGAAGTGCAATTCCTGCAGAAAATGCGAGGGTGATTGCAGCGCTCCTTGTGCATGCCGGATGCTTTGTGGTAACGAATAAGCATACTGTTTTTAAAAGATAATAGAAGAATGCACTTTCTGGTCATTTTATACAAAGTCATGTGAGAGACCCGGTCGAGCGTGGATCCAAGTCCCATTCAGTTCTGGACGAGTGCAGGTCCAAGACCCAGTTGGTTCTGGCTGTGCACGGGTCCAGTATCTGATCGTTTCTGGTCGTCAGTTTTGGCTGGGTAGGGTTCCAAAACCCGGTTTTGGATGGGTGTCAGTCCCAGGCGTGGTTGGTTCTGGTCTGGAGTGGGTCCAAGCCGTAGTCAACTATAGCCCGGGGAGGTGTCTGAGACATGGTCAGTTCTTGTTTGGTGCCGGTCCGAGGTCCAGTTGGATTGGGCCAGGCCAGGGTCCAGTACCTGGGCGATTCTGGTCGGGTGTGTTTCTGAGACTCGTTCAGTTCTGTCTGGGCACAGGTCAGAGTCCTGGGAATTTGTGGTCATGCAAGGGTCTGAGGCACAGTCCTGTACGGGTGCAAGTTTAAGCCATGGTTGGTTCTGGATCCGAGACCCTGTTGGTTCTTGTAGGGCAAGAGTCTGAGGCCCTGTAGTGTCTGGCAGGGTATAGGTCTGTGACACTGTATGTTCCGGTTGGGCTCAGGTCCAAGACACTGTGAGTTCTGGTCAGGATCAGGTCAGAGGTGGGGTCAGCTCTGGTCAGGCTCAGGTCTGAGTCCCGCTCAGTTCTGATCAGGCATGGATCCCAGGTTTGGTCGTTTCTGGTTGTGTGTCATTTTGAGACCTGATTAACTGTGTCAAAGAAGCAAAGAAGCCGCTCCCTTTGTGTGGGTGTGTTTCTGTTTGTGTGTGTGTGTGTGTGTGTGTGTGTGTGTGTGTGTGTGTGTGTGTGTGTGTGTGTGTGTGTATGTGTGTGTATCAGAGAGAGAGACACAGAGAGCGAGAGAGAGAGAGTGAGAGAGAGAGAGAGAATGAGAGAGAGAGAGAGAGCTACAAACGACAGTTATATTAAATAGAATCAGTCTCATGTCTTGAGGAGGTCCCAAACAAGCCTTTATAACGTCAAAAGTATTTAACTCATCCATATATGAGTTAAATATTTTTATATAACTCATAAGTATATCACTTATCCGAAAAGTTTGTGAGCGAAAGGAGCCCCGGATTGTCGCTTTTCATGTAAAATTGTCTAAATCAAGTTAATATATTCTGCGATATGACGGTTTAAAAAGTCTAAGAAACCGTAAAAATTACACCCTGTACCTCATCTTATCTGTCACATGTATTTACTATGTCATTTTGTAATAATGCCTCTGCTGTGGCTTCAGCAGAGCATCAGGGCACCATCTTGACCTGTAAGAATGTTCGGGCTGCTGATTGTGACGTCATAATGCGGCTGCTGCATGGAAATCCATACATTCAGTGTTCACCACAGTAAAGATCAAGACATTGATGAGAGCAGTAGCACAAAATGAGCTGGCTGTTTCGCTGCTGGCAAAAGCCTGATCAGGGCAACTCGAAACCTGAGGAGAAGCCCAGAGGGGGCAGAAAGCAGAGGAAGTGGAAAATTAGATGGAGGAGGAATAGAAAGATGGATGGAGGAATGAAGCCCAAAACATCTGGAAGGGGCTGGAAGAGCCTTCCTCAGCAGAGTGAAGAGGAGGCTACAAAAGTCATCCAGCTGGATGATCCAGTGGTGAAAGAGGAAGAGGACATCTGGCTGGATGATCCGCATATGGAGGAGGAAGAAGAGAAGGAATACATTTGGATGAAAGTTCCTCAGATGGAGGAAGAAGAGGGCATCCGGTTAGATGATCCTCATAAGGGAGAGGAGGAGGAGGAGGAGGAGGAGGACATTTGGGTGGATGCTCCTCTGATGGGAGAGGAGGAGGAGGAGGACATCTGGATGGATGCTCCTCTGATGGGAGAGAAGGATGAGGAGGAGGACATCTGGGTGGATGCTCCTTTAATTCGAGAGGATGAGGAGGAGGACATCTGGATGGATGCTCCTCTGATGGGAGAGGAGGAGGAGGACATCTGGGTGGATGCTCCTCTAATGAGAGAGGATGAGGAGGAGGACATCTGGATGGATGCTCCTCTGATGGGAGAGGAGGAGGACACTTGGGTAGATGCTCCTCTAATTAGAGAGGATGAGGAGGAGGACATCTGGATGGATGCTCCTCTAATGGGAGAGGAGGAGGAGGAGGACATCCGGCTAGATGGTCCTCTGATGGAGAAAAAAGCTGAAGTCCTCCAGGGAGACCAAAATGAGATGGAAGTCCCCTGCTCTCTGGGTAAGAAATCAAGTCGACTGTACTAATCAACAGCTCTAATCATTTAATTTTTTTCATGAGTAATTACATCGCTTTTTGAAAAGCATTGTTCTCCTTCTATTTTCCTTCGTTCAGAAGATAACTCTGCTGCTGGTGCTCCAGGGATTATTCAGGAAAGCAAGGTATGGAGGGAGGCAGTGCACCTCCTGCAGGGTAAAGAGTGCACGCCTCAACTGACTGGGGAAAAGGCTGGAGGTTTCATGTCCACCAGCTAAATAGAGTTGGAAAACAAGAACATCAACAATAAAGTAACTGTGAAATTGCAATGTGTATTTATTTATTTACTGACTAAAAAGTCCAAACAAGGTTCAAATCATCTTAAGACCGATCCCAGAGATTAATATTTTAGGAGCACCCCATCATAGACCTAGCTCCCTTGAGCAGAGGAAATCCTGAAACTATGAAGCCACTGTTTAGAGCCTACACAAGCATACAGAGAGAGATTGAAAAGGAACCGAGGGAAGGGGATTTGGTAAAATGCTGAGAAGCCGAACTGGTTCCTACCATGGCATGTTGCACTTGCCTATGTCTGTCCCTGTTCCCATTTCGTGTACCAAGCGTGACACAAGCAGCAGGGCTGCAACATTTTAAGGTCTTCGGCTACAGTCAATAAAAGAAGAATATGAATGGAACTTATTGTGTGAAATACTTAGGAGCTCACCATCACAGTCCCTGGTCAAACTATTGAAGACATAACCAGTTCTGCAATCGCAGCGATAAGAGCCCACCAGGTTAATGCAGCCATGACCAGAACATGCATTATCTGTCCCAGTACACTCATCAATATCTGACAAAACAAATAAAAAAGGTTATACACATATAAACAAACATAGTGTTATTATTAGTATGGTGTTATGTTTAAATAGAATAAGTGATACATAATTTAGAAGCAAGTCTATGTGCATTCTTCTCCATACCCACACAACGTGTGCCTTCAGCATTAAGGTGGTAGCCCCGACCACAGTTGACAGTGTTCCTCTGACAGGTGTATGACCCAACACTGTTAATGCACATCAGGCCAGGTGGACATGGTCCTGTCACACTCAGACACTCATTAATATCTGAGGTACACAAAAAAAAAACAAATGGGAAATTAAAACTTTTGTTAAAACATTGAATATACTGAATGCATAATGTATTCATGCTTTTCCAGTAAAGAGCAGGGTTGCCCCATTTTTTAACCCCAATTATCATTGTTGAGGTGAGTGGGTGGAGGGGGTTGGGGTAGAGGTACTTGTTGCATCCAGTGAAAAGCCACTGCACCACATGATTACCTTCAAAAATGGAAAATATGGCAATACCTTATGGATCATTCAGCATAAAACTAATGTCCAGATTAGTCAAAGCAGTAAGGAGTAAAGTCACAATTTGAGGTCTTTATTGATAGCCAACTACACGATTAGAAAAAAAAATACTTGCCTGTAAATTCCTTAACAAAATAATGCACTATGGTACCAATTGTGCTTAGGTGTTTTTACATTTAGCACTTTTAGCAATGTGGTCACGGCCATGAAATCTTTCATTGTGACGTTAACTATGAAATCTGTGTATGTGAAACTTTAATTACAGAATACTGGGTATATTATGGAATTTGTGGATATTGGTAATCACCAATGCAGCTGCCCAGAGCATCCTGTATGAATCCAACACGGCACTGCACCTTGGGCCTGCAGCGAAAAGAGCCAGCTGTGTTCTGGCACTCAAACTCCAGAGGACAGTTATGAGTGCCTAGTTCACACTCATCAATATCTAAAACAAACAAAAAAGAAATACTCTCAATTCAAATCGCAATTACAAAAACCTAAACTGGATGTGTTATTGCTTAAGATATTGTGGTTAAATTTCTGATAGCTATGTGGTTGTGACTTCATCAAATCTGATAATGACCTTTGCAGTTGTTGGTGTCAGTGAGCTCGTAGCCTGTGCCACAGCTAACCTCCCTTTGGCAGCGGTATGAGCCCTGGGTGTTAATACAGCGCTCACCAGGATGGCAGTGATGTGAACCCAACAAACACTCATTGATGTCTAAAAAGAGTGTAAAGAAAGGTATGCAAGCAAGAATGATAAATGTGTGAAACTGAGATAAAAAAAAACCCTCTATGTCATTTAGATATTAAGACATGTACATAGAACACAAATTTAATTAGTCTTTACTATACCTTCACAATTTTTCTCATCTGGTTTGAGTTTATATCCTTCGAAGCAGGCACACGTATTATTCCCTATGCAACGCTGAGCACAGCTCCCAGGTCCGACTGACGGATGCACATGGACATAATTTATTTTTAAATAGAGCTCTTTTTTAACAGCAATGCCATTATGGTAATTGTAAATAGAAAGTAAATTAAATGAAACTATTATGTATTTATTGAAGCAGGTGTTGAGTTTACACTCACCTTTGCACTGTCCTTCTGTACCTGAGAGTGATTCATCAGCTGGTCTGTTTTCTAGAGATAAGGCAACACCAGTTAGAATCACTTATATTAAAAGTGGATATTGATCCTGCTCAAGATTGTGTGACATAATGCATAACTTGAATTAAACTCCAACAAAAATCTGTGTCTAAAGATCATAAAGGCCCACTAGAGGACAGTAGAGTCCGTAAAGATAAGTCAAACATTCCTACATTCCTGGTGTCCACTATCAACCAGTGTGGTAGAAAGGAAGTGAAGTGTGCACACAAAATAATAACACACAAGTACTGAACCGTTAACTAAAGCAGAGCCTAAACATTACCCACAGCAGATAAAGTGTAAACAAATGGCCCAATAGCACACCTTGTTTGGTTTGCTTTTAGAACTATGTAATAGGGTGACTAGAGGAGAATGTTCAAGGCTACTCCAAGGGGTCAAAAGAAAATTCATTTGAAAATGTGTATGATTATTTTCTTCAAGGTGGAAGCATTTGTCAAATGCTACTTGTCAAATCAGTGTAAAATAAATGTTAGTGGTGCTTCATAGTAACCACCACTCTGGATTCACCTTTGGTCCTCTAACAGTCATTGACAACCTGCGGAGTTTGTACTAACCCTGCATTGAGCTGCTATTGCTTTCTGGTGATTTGTCCACACAGCAGGCTCGGGACACAAGACCACACTGGTAGCTGACTGAGAAGTTGAAGTCGCATGACTGACCTTGCTCCTGAGAGGCCCTACCCAGCAAACAGCATTCACAACAAACCTGCAAAATTCCAAAACACAGAAGTTTAAATGTTAAAGTAATTTACTTTTCAGCTATTCACCACTTGTAAATAATGTGATTCATATATACTGCTCACAAAAAAATGAATATGAAATACCCCCTTATTCTTGTGAGCAGGGTACTTTTACAATTTTGAATTGATTACAAGAACGGCAGACAACCACAAACAAGCACAGGCTGCTCATGATAACAACCAGACTATCATGAATGAGTGACCACAGGAGTATCAGAAGCTCTATCAATAGCAGACTTTCTATTCAGACACACTGGAAAGCCACTCTAATCCATTTTCCGATCCAAAATGCATGATTAAAATCTCACTAAGGCCAAATCTCACTTTGAGTAGTGGAATATTTACGAGAGTTTAATCTGAGTCTAATATTCATTTTCTAAAAAAGAAGTTACATATGATTCTTTTAGGGCAGCTGCAAGGAGGACTGTCACTAATAAAACAGAAAGAATGATATGATCAATATGTGACAGTTTTAATGTATGAGCATTTCAGTCAAATTCATCGATACATCATGTACTTGTCTTTGCTTCTTTGAAAAATAACACAGCTAGTAACTGCTAAAACTTAGATAATAAATCAGTTGATGACTTAAGTCAGTGTTCGTGATAAGAGTTTGTTGGCTTAAACGTAGTTGCTGAAAGCAGACTGACAAATTTATGACAAGGATCAGTAGAGCAAGCAACTGCTGAAAAAGACATCATCCGCAGACATGCACAGATTTATTACGCCTTCCAGCATGGTATATTTCATTTAGACAGGTTTGGTCTGTGAAAGTGCAAAAACTTTCAACAGAAACAATGAGACACACAGACACATATGGACGCACAGACACCACATGTGCACACATATACACAGCCACTGAATACCTTAGTGGTTTTAGTCTCGCATGTGCTCCCAGATAATAGAGCATCACAACTGCCCTGGTCTTTGGCCATGTTGATTCCATTGGTACAGCTGAAATCTTCCAATACTGCTGCACAGCACTGTTCCTGAGCAATCCTATTAGAATAAACACAGATGCCATATTAATAGCATTAATGCCTCAAGGTAATTGCATTCCTCATTCATTCATCTAAAATACCTACAGTGCAATAGTCACTGATATTAGAAAAACAATACGGTCACCTTGTCTGGTTGGTATGGACTCGCAAAGTATATATTCCTTCCACAACCAGAATTAAGACATTTTGTCATTTGCACCACAGTAGCCCTTTCATTAGTTTGAACCAGACAGGAATGCCTTTGTTGCCCTATTGCATCTGTAATCCTTGGACACCAAACACCTTGCTCCTGGTTTGTAGTTTGCCTCTCCGTGGACCACACTGCTACCCCCAAGCACCACACGACACTTTTCAGTTTTGAAACTGCTCAGACACACTCCTCTAGCCATTATGATCTGATCCTTGTCAAAATTGCTCA
>JAUZST010011528.1:0-12578 GCA_034779995.1 Parotocinclus haroldoi
GTGTGTGTGTGTGTGTGTGTGTGTGTGTGTGTGTGTGTGTGTGTGTGTGTGTGTGTGTGTGTGTGTGTGTGTTGAGCTGCTACAACTGGATCAGACACAGAAGTGCTGCTGGAGTAAGTTCAAAGTTCAGTTCACTGACTGTCCACTTTATAAGAGACATTCGCCTTATTACTTCACTTTGTAGATGTAAAGTCAGCTCATTTCTGCAGTACACACTAACACACCACCTGCACGTCAATGTCCATCAACCACTGTGCTGGTCTGTGCTGGACCTGGACCATTACAGAACGGAGTAAAGGAGACAAATCAAATACACTACAAAATACTAAAAATAAAAGTGGAACCGATCAAATGAACAACGTGAGAGTGTACTTACTTTCCTAACTTATGAAGAAATACATTCTTGTAACTTATAATGTATAATGTATGCTGCTTATCTAATAAATGACTACAAAAATATATTATGTCACTCTGGCATGGAGGACCCCTTGACCTTTTGATTTGTGTAGTATTTTTAACAATAGGTGTTGTCTCAAAGCAGTTTTACAAGAGCAAATTCTAAATGTCAGATAAACAAATCAGAGGCAGCTGGATTACCTCGGACAACAAGCTTAATTACTAAACACCAGTCAGCATAAACAGAATCATCTGAAGCAATGATATAAGAATATAAAAAAAAACAAATGTTAACTGTGTAACAGTTTGTGTCGGTTGTTTTGCCTTTGTTAATAGCATTATTAAGAACTGAAAAAGCTGCAAAGTTGGAGAGCATCGGAAAGCTTAACCTTGGCTTTACTACACGGTGGCAAAATGAAGGCCATAAATTATTAGTTAGACCTCTAAATTGGAAAATAGAGCGACTAAATGACATCAAGACATAATGTTGATTTCATGGATAACACAAAGCACAAGACACAACTAGACAATAATACAAATATTACACTATAATATATTTCTTTTGGTCAGCACTGTGCCTCGCAGCGCTTCAATCCCAGGGTGGAACAGCCTGGGTCCTTTCTGTGTGGAGTCTGCATGTCCTCTCTGTGTCTGCGTGGGTTTACTCCGGGTACTTTCGTTTCCTCCAACAGTCCAAAGACATGCCTTCTAGGAACACTGATTACTCTATATTGGCATTGACTTGTGTGTTTATATATATGACTAGTCTTGAGATGAACTTGTGTATGGATATAACCTTGTGTGTGTCGCTGAGATGGCCACTGATGCCGATAGTAAAAGAAGCCAAATAAACAAACAAACAAAATATTTCTTTTTATTGAAATCACAAAAGTTATATGGCATCTTCTAAATGTAATGTAAATGTAAATTCTTATTACATTCACACTGTGGCCACTTGTGAATCGGGCGCCTAAGCAGTCACGTGGTCCAACGAAACCAAGCTTCTGACGTCGTTACAGGATCAAGAGTGACATCAGTAAAAATATAGAAGACAACACTATGTTGAGATTTAGGGTATGCTGCTGAACCAGCTTTACCAGCAGAACCATTTTTGTTCAGCAGATAAACCAGCTGGAACTCACCCATGCTGATTTTTTCCGTTTTCACTGGATAACAAGTAAGTTTTAAAAAACAATTCCATCCTAGTAGAGGGAAGTATTTGAGTGGCTCCCTCTAGTGTTTAGTTAGAAAGATTACCCTAAGTTTTGTGAGCAGTGTATTTATTAGGGGTGTCAATCGCTAAAATAACAATAAGAGTTATTCATAATAATAGGGTGTTAATCATGATGAATTCGAAAGTTTAAATACTAGAAATTACTTGTAGTTTAAATTTACCTGTATTTTTTTTCATTTGCACATGTACAAATTGAATCCCCCTTATTACGGCTGAGTCAATCAGAACAGCAGAGAACAGTAGCACATTGTTTAGCACTGTCACCTGGAAGCTCCAGTTTTCCCATGTCTACATCGGTTTTCTCCGGGTACTCTGGTTCCCTAATATATTAAAAGGACACAAGCCAGGGAAGTTAATATCTATGTGCCCTGGTATAGACTTCTGGCCTGTTCCACCTTGAACCCTGTGCTACTGGTTAGGCCCCAGCTCCCTGCAACCCAGAATAAAATGAAATACGTAGGAAAATGTACGTCATATTTCCGAACATACTTCGTTACATAAAATGGTTTAGATGGTGAATATCTGGATCGTGGCAACCTGTTTTTTTTTTACTTTGTTGAACGATTCCTGTTCCTGTTCTTCTAATATTGTTACATTTGGGATCGTAGGTTTATATTTGACACAATGCAGTTGGCACTAGGGTGCTCCAGTTAAAAGAAATTAAAAATAGAATTGCTCTAAAATGCTGTTTGTTGGATTAAAATGCAGTGACTGTGTTTCAAAGAGTCAATTCTAATTATTATGTTAAATACCATTATTTGCTGCACTACTGAATCAAGTCTAGTTAAGAGCCATTTAGTAGCATTTATTTATTTTAATACAAAGTATTTCATATTTTCTTTTGTTCCGTGTGTCCGAAAACAATGCCATTGCTGTGGTTATTGATGATGTGTGTAGTTTTAGTACAAACCATTATTTACCCTAAATAAAACACATCCTGTTTAGAAAGGTGATTTAAAGAACTACGTTTCTACTGTAAGTACATTTAGTAGCATGTGCTTTTATACTTCTACTACATACGTAAAATGTTCTACATAAGCTTTGTTTTAACTTCTATTTTCTTCTATATATTATTATTTTTTAGGTTGTATCAGATAGTAGTGTTTTTTATTCACGTCAAAAACAGGGGTGTCTCTGACACCTCTGCTCCTAAATGTTTTTAGTTCGATGGTGTGTATGGGTAGTCATACTAGCATGAGGTAATGGCTGCCAAAGGAAATGCAAAGCTCCATTGAAAGTCGTTGTAGATAATCTGCTAAAAGCTCTAAAGCAATATGTTTTAATACACCCACTCACCCACCCATGTTCACACCCACTGCTAACAAGACCTAATATGACGCACACAGGTATGGAATTTCAGTAGACAAACAGTGGCAGTAGGATGGGTTGTAGTGAACACTCTCAGTATCACACTTACCATTCCAAGTCAGTGTGTCAGCTTTATGCTCTGATCTCTTAAACCAAAATATATAAAGAAATGGTTTGCCAGCGTCGATGTAGTACTTTGTTGATTTGATCAGAGCCCTAGTCATAACAACAACAGACACCAATAGTGAGCAAAACAACCGCCACTTATTCCAGTCAAGGTTATGTGGGAAGGTCTCTGCCGTGCACGACCCTGACCAGGATAATGGTATGAACGGGCTGAAAAAGGCACTCAGGTCTAATGCTAGCCCACAACTGAGGGAGTTGGGGTGAGGGAGCTGGGGTGGCCTAGTGGTTAAGATACTTGACTGTGGACCAGGGTTGCACAGTTGGGTCCCTGATCAAGGCCCTTAACCCACAATGGCTTGGATTGTAAGACTGTATGAATTGTAAGTCGTTCTGGATAAGGGCGTCTGCTAAATGACATAAATGTAATGTAAACATTTTAACCCCCTATTTTGAAGCCTGTTGTACTGTATACCTATAGGTCATGGGACCGTCCCACTCCCTGCCCACTAAACGAATCACTCCATGAATCTCTGTTCCCTTTCTTCATGCTTTGCAAACTAAGCACTGCCTGGATCAGCGATCAAACACAGGTATGATAAGCTGTTTCTGAGGGAGAAGCAACACGTGGGATGATTCTCCCAGTGCCTCAGCGGTGACCCCTGCCTGAGAATCCCGGCCATGCTTAAAGTTGCATCCTGTGTTCCTGTGACCACGACCAGGACAAACTAATGTTTATAATGCTTTTGACATGGATTGACCACCAGTGTAACTAGGTTTCCCCGGACCAGTTGTTCAAGCAACGAACACGAGGACCTGTCTAGTCAAGCAAAATGATTGGTCAGCGAGGTTAGGGTTAATTAATAATTAATGAGGAGGCGTGCCATCCAGAACCTACACATGCTAGCTGTTTTTATTCCTCATTTAATCTCGTAAACCCGCGTTGTAAATTGGATTAGGTTCAGTGTAACGTAGCACCATTCATTATGTAGCTCTAAGCGATCACAGTGGCTTGTTATTTAAAGCGCTGTCTGGTGTTGTTATGCGGATCTGGTTCTACGAGGTCTGTGTGTAGGCTGAGTTACATACGCGGATTTTCTGAAGCTTATCTGCTGCATCGGTTCATGTTTGGGACTCCAGCGGTTTAAGTTGCAGATAGGCTGTTTTATTCAGGTTTAATTCCCTCCCTAAACCATGGCATCTACAGCAGCCACCGAGCCCGGTGTAAATTCAGGGCCAGTGTCAGCCGCGGAGTCGGTGGTTCCCGCTAGCATGTTTGCTCCAGCAGGCCGGAGTTGCTGTGACGAAGCCGGTGCAGAGTGCTTTGAGGACGGCGAGATGCTTAACGGCGAGACCGTGGATCATGGAATAGACTTCTCTAGCAAGGTACGCTCTTAGGCCCCTGGTTCAACATTACTGGTTCCAGTTTTGTTCTCCACGCACCGTTACGTTATTTCTCTCTCATGGAACAACGAGGAGGTTGTAACAACTGCCAACTGTAAAATTATTCGGTAGCTAAATGTATTTGTTTATATTGTGTAGCGTACAGGTGGAATTGCCAATAGGATTAGCTCTGTCGGCTAATTAAACTAGCTTTAGTTTAACTGTTCTAAATGTAGTATTGCCTAGATAATATCGTAATTAGTTTCATTAAGTTTTACGGTGTAACAATAACATTTACAGCACATATTCGCAAACAAGGCCATGTATTTTGTACCGGTAACGTTGACGGGCCGTGTTCCGAATTATCTCATATTGTTCATCTAGTTCACTATGTTGGTTGGCTCCTTAAGTCTTTCGAAGTATTCTGATGTTGGGAAAGCGGGTAATTTGGGATACAGCCATAGTACAACGCTCGCTGATGAAATACTGCAACGTTGGCCGAAAAGAAGTAGAAAAGAACCGCGTGTGATTGTGTATACGTATTGTTTCAAACTGTTGTTTAAGAGATAATGGCTCAAATGTATATTAAAGCTCTTTCCAAATTCCTAGTGAGGTAGGCGCGCCAGACTTTAACGTTTTTCGTGTAATGCTTACTACATTTTCTGTAAAAGCCATAGACGGTACAGTGTATTTACATGAGGATTTGAATTCGGCAAGGCAAAGGGGATTTATGGCCCTGGGAAGTCGAACAGGTGTTCAGAAGCTTATCACTGTACATGCAGAAGAGACGTGTGCCTT
Source organism: Parotocinclus haroldoi (assembly GCA_034779995.1). Classification (NCBI taxonomy): domain Eukaryota; kingdom Metazoa; phylum Chordata; class Actinopteri; order Siluriformes; family Loricariidae; genus Parotocinclus; species Parotocinclus haroldoi. Next base: position 5,243 of record JAUZST010011528.1, read on the forward strand.
TTTGGTAGATCATGAGATTTATCTCTAAAGTTCCTTAGTGAATAGTGAAGTTGAAACGCCTTCACCTCTTGATATGGTGACATGTGATGCAATCTACTGAAATGAGAGGTAAATTGTTTTTCCATACATTTGCATGCTCTTACATCAGCCATAGGACTCGGGGAATTCCTAGAATATGGACTGAACTCCATGTAATGCCACGTTTTGGATGTGTGTTTTGGTGGTCATAAACTATTGGTCATTTAATGTACAGATAGTCCCTGTATTCTGATTTGATTTACGACGTTTCGACTTCAGGATGGTAGTCCGATAAGAAAACATTTAATATACTCTCAACAGAAACCGTACTCTGAATTAGAAGTTTTCCCCAGTTTGTTGGTGAGCTGTTTTTTAACAGCAACTGATATGTAACAGCGTGAAGATTGCCATCTTTTGAGCAAGGCTGTGAGGCTTGCGGTGGTGTCTGTATTTTGTCTCCTGGTGCATCTTGTTCACTTTTTTTTTTTTTCTTTTTTAACTTCAATCGTGCACATTTGGGTAGATCATCACTACATTGAATGACTGTACTCAGCAGGATGTTTCTTACCATTCAGATGTAGGAGTTTAATCACAGGAGATCTGCTTGAAAAGTCAATCGCAAACGTTCCTCTGATGAACTAATCAAATCCAAATGGGTCTTTGGTTTCTGCTGAAAGTGCAAGCCATATAGCCTGTGAACAGCACTAGTCAATAGGAAAGGTGGTGGTGTTACTGAATTCAAAGAAACTTGTTGACAGCCTGAGAATTGGAACTTCTTGATGTGATGTGTTTTATTTATAGCTACGAATTATCCAGTATGGATCTGTGATTCCTGTATTTCATTTTATGTTTTTTTTTTTCTGGGCTTTTGTCACTAATCATTAATTAGACAGTACTTCGGCAGTGCACATGTTGGTCCTGCAGTATTTAAAAGTAGTTTTTTTTTTTTTTAAACCCGTCTCTGTCAGCGGAACCTGAGCTAGCTTGATTTGTAGCTGCACAATTGCTTTCACAGTTATCGACATTTTGTAGACTGACAAACTTAATAATGTCAGCTCACCTATTGGTAAAAATAAGATCATAACATCATAACATCACTTAATGTAAATGCTGAAGGTTTCATAATTGGAAACGCCAAAGAAGTGAGACTTGATACATGAAATCTCACAGCGGGGATGGTTTATGGATTGTAGTAAGATGTAAGATTGTGCGAAGTAAGATGAGCTTGATGTGTAAAATCCTTTATGTTGCGTTTTAAAGTTGGCTCTTGTCAGCCCCAATGGAGAACAGTATGACTCGTTACTGCGGCAGCTCCGTGAGAGGATGGACGAGGGCTGTGGAGAGACCATTTACGTGCTGGGGGTAGGTTCAGGTAAGAATGACGACACTAACGCATTTAGGTCGTTAAATTGAAATGCGTTGGACAGGACAAAATGCCTGTGGCATAATGATGATCTGACTTGGTACTACTGACCCCCTGCTTCAGACGGAGGAGACTATGGGCTGAACGAGAGCGATATGGAGGCCTCTGTAGCCACGGTACGGTCTCTCTGTGAGCAGATCGAGGCTGACCTCATTCTGCTGAGGGAGCGCACCGACTTGGGTGGACAGGTCAGAGATTACCTCATCCGGCGGCGAGTCGGTGAAGCCGATTTCCTGGAGGTCAGGTGAGTGGGACGTTCCCTTGAGTGATCTTCAGCAGACTGTGCAGTACAACATCAGCAGTTACCAAAGAATTGATACTTCTGATCCAGACATTTAAAATCTACATGAATGCATGTCCCTTAATTTTCCACTCAGAGTGGCGGTGGTGGGGAATGTGGATGCCGGTAAGAGCACGCTCCTGGGTGTGCTGACACATGGTGAGCTAGACAACGGTCGTGGCTTTGCACGGCAGAAGCTCTTCAGACACAAGCACGAGCTCGAGAGCGGCCGCACCAGCAGCGTGGGGAACGACATCCTAGGTTTCGATCGGCAGGGCTGCGTGGTCAACAAGCCGGACAGCCACGGTGGAAGCTTGGACTGGACCAAGATCTGTGAGAAGTCATCCAAGGTTATCACCTTCATCGATCTTGCCGGCCACGAGAAGTACTTGAAGACCACAGTGTTCGGGATGACTGGTCACCTGCCGGACTTCTGCATGCTGATGGTTGGTTTTTTTTGGGGGTTGATGGTTGTTAACTGTAGTGAAGGATGTTTCAATGACTCGTGCATTTGGATCGTTTTCAGGTGGGCAGTAATGCAGGTATCGTCGGAATGACCAAAGAGCATCTTGGCTTGGCGCTCGCTCTCAACGTGCCCGTGTTTGTCGTGGTCACCAAAATAGACATGTGTCCAGCCAATATTCTTCAAGGTGAGCATTAGATGATGGAAGTACTTAGTTTTGCCAAATTACAGCTTCTTCCAGTTTTACACTGCTCCGATGTGGTATTTCGACTCCGATGACGTGCGCATATACACACATTCGGCAGAAACTGTCCTCTCGCTTGTTAATGAATTTATTTTGAAACGTCTCCTCACGATTATTGCACGTGATCACGCAGTCAATTCCAAATGGATAGCAGGAACCTTCTAACGTACGTTTTTCCTCATTACGTTGAATGAGCCAGCGAATTTCAGGTTTAGTTTCACAGCCATGTTGGACATATCCAGTAAACCCTAAACTCCTGATTAACTCTGTGCCCCAGAGACGCTAAAGCTGCTGCAGAGGTTGCTGAAATCTCCCGGTTGCCGGAAGATTCCTGTCCTGGTCCAGAACAAGGACGATGTCATAGTCACAGCATCGAACTTCAGCTCTGAGAGGTGCATGCAACAAAACGAATGCCGTTATGAGTTTCCCACGTCACGCCTCGCTGCTGCAAGTCTGACTCGGGCTGTGTATGCATTTGCAGAATGTGCCCCATTTTCCAGATTTCCAACGTCACAGGAGAGAACATGGACCTGCTCAAGATGTTCCTGAACCTGCTGTCCTCCAGGACGTCGTTTAAAGACGACGAGCCGGCCGAGTTCCAGATAGACGACACCTACTCAGTACCGGTACGCGGTTTAGGATTCTGTAATCTACAACGTATAATCTATAACGTTAATGTTGCAGCAGGGTTGCGGCGTGATTAGGATCATCCTGCTTTTTGCCGTTACTAGACTTTTCAGCGTTGTCGCCGATTGAAAAGCTTTTATAAAAAAAAAAAAAAACCTCTAAGCAGGCTCTCTTCTGTTAGGGAGTAGGGACTGTAGTGTCAGGAACTACGTTACGTGGATTGATACGACTGAATGACACCATGCTGCTGGGGCCAGACCCCCTGGGTGCCTTTATCCCCATAGCTGTCAAATCCATCCACCGCAAGAGGATGCCTGTGAAAGAAGTACGTGGAGGGCAGACGGCGTCCTTTGCGCTTAAAAAGGTAAATCAGAGACTTCAAATGGACGAAGCATGGATTATTAAACTAAATGCACGATGAAAATGTATATTCAGGAGCTGTTCAGTGGTGCAGTGTTTAGGACCTAAGGCCTGCCTGTGTGGAGTTTGCATGTTCTCCCCATGGAAGCATTTAATACGTAGATGTACTGCCTCTCAAGCCTCCTGTTGAAGTGATTTGATTGATCAGATTTTAGTGGAGTAGAAATGGTTCAGTGATTATCCGCTTACAGTCCCTGTAAACCCAGTACTGATTGTGACTGATGTATAGAATGTCACCACTCGCATTTCCTCCTGTGCCAATTGTTCCTCTTTTTGCGCAGATAAAACGCTCTTCAATAAGGAAAGGGATGGTGATGGTGTCACCCCGGCTAAACCCACAGGCATCTTGGGAGTTTGAAGCCGAGATACTAGTGCTTCATCATCCAACAACCATCTCGCCACGTTACCAGGCCATGGGTGAGATTCTTTAGGATGTTTTTATTTTAGAAATGCATCATCGTCTGTGCCTATACACACACACACACACACACACACACACACACACACAGTGAGTCAAAAGTAACCATTTTCTTAGCGAAACAAAAGGGAAAATTCCATATCTGAATACCCCAGCAAGGGGGAAAATCTTTATGCTTTATGATTATCTTTATCACTCTTATCCCCTAATTTTTGTGAGCAGTGTAAAATGATTAATGATTGGGACATATTATATTTTCAAGGCTTTGTTTTTAATTTTTAAGGTGTTTTATGTGTTTTTGGTTTATTTAATTATTTTTTGGTTAAGAAAACGACTGTAGTACAACATCAAACAGTTAAACAAACATTAGAGAAATTATACCTTTTTAATAAAATTGCTGCTTTAACATTAAGCAGCAAACATGATGTAAATAAAAGTTGTAAAAACAGGACAGGTTCGCATTATCACATATTCTAAATTTATAAATAACAGTCCAATTTGTAACTTAGCTAATTTAAGGTTATCTTAGTAATATAATTAAATCTTTAGGATACTGAAACACAAAATCTAACACCATCATCATCAAAATGCGTCAGCAGGGACCTCGCTTGTTTGGGTGGCTGGGCCATAAAGTGGACATAACGTCTGTCTGTCGCTCACAAATAAAACATCTGCTCAGGATAAACAACATGTAAAATTTTAGGGTGATGCACAGTAGAGCCCTAAGAGAATCTAGAGAAACAGACTTCGGATAAAAAGAGAAATGCACAGAGGGAGAACGTCTAAAAGTGAGATAGAACCAGTGCACAAACAAACACGCGCACAGCCCCAAACCTTTCTTTATGTTTTTACAGCTTTCATTTATATCCTATTTGATGTTGTTGAAAGTTACAGCAGAAATGTCATAAACTCACAAGGTGCCATTTTGTTTAACTGTCATTCTTTTCTTAAAGAAAAACTGTTAAATCGAAATGTGAAAAAATGGTGGAAAGAGCACACTAGTGGTGAGAAACTCGGGCTCCTTTAGATGGCGTTACACGAGGATGAGACCAGAATAAACTCGAGGGTTGTGCGACGCCGTTCATCGATTAAGTAGAGGCGATACAGGGCAGTGAATGTCTCGTTCGATGTGTGGAAAATGGCAACAAAGCAGAGTGGTTGCATTTGGGCATCAGAATTTGTGGCAGTATTACAAGCTAGGCACTTCTCAGATTTGTATTTTTGGCCATTTTTTTGTTTAGTGATATTTATGAATTTTCAGTTATTGTACATTTTGTCTGCCTTTACTTCCTGCAGTGCATTGTGGGAGCATCAGGCAAACGGCAACAATCTTGACGATGAACAGAGACTGCTTACGAACAGGAGACAAGGCCACAGTTCACTTCCGCTTCATAAAGACCCCAGAATACCTGCATGTGGACCAGAGGCTAGTGTTCAGAGAGGGCAGGACCAAGGCTGTCGGCACCATCACTAAGGTCAGCATGAGTAACATTAACCCAGTACACTGATCAGCTGAAAGCATTACACCCACCTGGTCTATAACAATGCTTAGGTTAGGGTTATACATGAAATTGCCATCCACATTACTCACAGGACCAAATGATCTTCTTCCAGTCCTCCAACTTCCAGTTCTGACACTCCATTCTAGGAGCTTTTGATGATGAGCAGGAGTTAACATGGCACTCAGACTGGCCTGTGATTAGGCTGCCCCATACTCAGCAGGGTGTGTCATGTTTGTCCTGTGACTTTGTACCACAGATCTCTCCTGTCCACCCTTACAAGATAAGATTTTGTTGCAGTAATGGTGCCACCTGTTGGTTGGTAAGCTCTATTGTTGGGCAGGAGCTCCCCAAAAGGTTGTTGTTTAGGAGAAGCTTCGTTGTCCCACATCGAGCATGTCAGCTATGAGAACCTACTGTTCACGTGGGGGTGCGGTTGGGAGTGTGTGTGTATATATGTGTGTGCTTGTGTGCGTGCAAACTACCTGCAAGCCTAGTTTTAATGTTTTGGTGGTGGATCAGCATACAGGGCAGGCCAAAAGCCACAGGATAACCTTTCTTATCAGTAACAACAAGGAAAATGACATGTCTGAATACCCCAGCAAATAATGGATGAGGGAGCACTAATAGCCCCTTTCCAGTTTTTAAAAACTTTATGCTGGAAACGGGCAGTGGCTGAAATCTCGATTCACATTGCTGTTGTACATGAAATACGTGTTAAGTTCTTAAAATTTTTTTTTCATTACTCATTTGTAGCTTCTTCAGTCTACAAATAATCAGCCGTCAAACTCCAAACCCCCACAAATCAAGATGCAGTCGACAAAGAAAGCAGTACTTAAGAGAGAGGACGGCCAGACCCCGGTCCCTGAAGAGCCAGCTAGCAGTGGATCAGCAGCCAGTACAGTCACAGCACAGCAACAAGTAAGTATCAGAAGAAGAAACCCCCGAATGAATGACAAGGTCAGCTTAATGTTTTAAGATTAAAGGTTTGTATGTAGAGCACAGGACTGTTCTTAATCTTAATCATTGTCTCTCTTCTCCTTCCACAAATTCCACCTGCTCCTCATTTTCTTACATTTGTCATTTCTTTGTGCATTTCCACCTTCCCAATCTCAAAATTTCCACTTTGCGTTCCTATGCCCCTCCCTCCCGTGTTTAATTTATTAAATCCTGCTCCAGACAGAGGGGGAGGAAGACCCTCAGACTAAAGAGGGCAACAAGGAGAACAAGGTAAAGTGAGATGACTTCCTCGTTCCCGGCATAAGAGACTATTTAAAAAAGGAAAAAAAAAAAACAACCTCTGTCCATGAGACACAACCATAACATTTTGAACAGTCAAAATAGTAACGTGTTTAACCCTCAGCACTCATACTGGAATATTTTTCCAGGATTTAACATGAGGATCCAGCCACAGCTGTTATGTAGACATAATTGTGATAATACTCTGATAATACTCTGGTACAGTGACAGTGTAACTACTCTACTGTTTGGGATAAAGACTACGTTCATGTTGAGCTAAAATCCTAAAGACATGAATCTCAACACGGAGAATTTTCTAGGTATCTAGGTTTTGTAGCAAATAAAGAAATCACAGATCTGGCAAAAAACTATTTTTGTACGATAGCAAGAAGCACGCCTTTAATAATAGTCATTTTGTAGGGATTTGTTTTCGCCATAAATCCTACTGATCCTTTTGTCTTTTACGTTCTAATGATCTTAATTTGAGTTTTAAAAGTACTGAAAAAATAAGCAGCGTATTTCTTGAGACTTTTTGCTACCAAGACCCTTTCTTTTTACGTATTTTTAAGCAATACACATTTTATTAATTTTTAATGAGGATAAATGTTTTAAGCCCGTCTAGATTCACCCACACACTAACTACTGTTATGATCCTTTTAACCGTATCTGAATGATAATAAAATAACTAATTTATTAACTTTAACA
>JAUZST010011528.1:12588-36826 GCA_034779995.1 Parotocinclus haroldoi
CCTTTTTTTTTTTTTTTTTTTTTTTTTTTTTTTAAATCCTGGTCAGGGTCGTTGGAGATTCCAACGAGTCATAAACCAGAACTGATTTTTAAAATACCTTTTTTCTTTTTTGAATGCCATAATACTTTAAATTTGTCATTAATGCCTTTACTTGATTTCTCGGTGGATTGATTCCAGAGTCGACATTTTTACTGTTGCTCTCTGCTGCTCTGTTTAGCAGACAGTGTAGAAAACGGTGGCATTTTTAATTACTTATTACCATTGATATGACACAAAAAATTGATTTGAGTACATTTTTAGGTTTATTCAGCTGTTATGCCTGTCGGCTCCATTCACAAGAGTTCTTGATTTTTCTCACACCCCGGACCCGGTCCTGAATTTCCCTCAGCTCACTTTTCCTTAGTCACATCCTCTGCTACCTGGACCTGTTGTTCAGAGCAGTCCACCATCTGCATTAGCTTTGATTTCTATAAGGAAGCTTAGAATGAAGAACTCTGCAGTCAGGACAGAATTATCAGTCTTTAATTCTCTTTTGGCCACATTCAGTTTCTTAAATAAATAACTTTCTCGTTTTCTCTGTTGGCTCAAAATGAAAAATGCCATTTTGGTGCCTCTCGTATTTTTTTTTTTGTTTTTTTTAAATAAAAATGCTGGTAACTATTTACTAATGATTGCACTAATGATTGCCAGAACAATAGCACCATTTATAGGTAGGTGATCCAGTCATGATGTCTTTTGTATTAAGTTTTAAGAATTGTGATCATATTCAAACACTGACGCTCACATGTTCTCTTTTCAGCCAAAGGCTGGAGGCAGGCGACGAGGGGGACAGCGGCACAAGGGCAAGAGTCAAACCAACTCCACAGTGACTCCCGCAGGCGCAGTAGGAGGCTGCTGAACGTCAGTAGAATTTTGTAGCTTATAGAGATCATTCGCTCCTCGGTCTCCAGCATTCTGACCGATTTTTATGCTATTTTTTTTTTTTTAAACGGACCACAGCACTGCATTCTTAATGACGGAACTGAACCACCATGCAGTGTCTAGGATTTAACTTATCAATTCTAAATTGCGTGTTTGTGCAGTAGTCCTTAGTTGCGAGCAAAAGAAAAGAGAAACTGCACGATGGTTCTTTTAGTCCAGGCGATGCTGCCTTATAAGAGAAGGATGATGATGCAATGGTCCAGGAGGCCTTTTGTTCCTAATTACATACAGCATTACGTAAAGCCTAAGTCAAATAATAATAATAATAAAGCTCGTTCGGAGTTGTAAATGAAGCAGTTTAAGACCGTTTCCCAACCTTTACCACAAATTTGATGTTAAACTACTTTGGGGGCAAGTTTCAAAAGTGACGCTGCTAATTTTTATATGCTGAATATATCCTGAGCATTTTGATAAGATAAAAAAAGAAATGCCACTGTTTTAATGTGTGGGCTCTAAATTGGAATCGTAATAATTTAACGACTAAGTTTGAGTTAAGTTTATAACCAATTCCCAAGTACGCAAATATTAGAGAGCAACACTTTTTGTGACATAAAGATTCTTATTTCATTCAAATCAGCCACTTTAGTAATGAATGTCCTCCGTGTGAAGGCTGTGTTTCCAAAGCATTAAGGGAGTTCACCATTTGTTCTATTCATCGCAGCCCTTAAGGAGAACACTTTGTTGCTGTTTACATGTTGTGAAACTTGCACACTGTTTCCCTAATGACATTACAATAAACTAGAGGTAAACATTTTATTGTTGATTTCTCTTATATTGACCAAGAAGCTTTTAATTTGACACAGGTCCTGAGGTAATATCCTCTGTTTTTCTCCCGTCCCCCTTCCCATCATAAAATGACAGCCGTATTTACCTTCTCTTTTCACCAAACCGCAGTGTGAGATCATTTAAGCTCGGTTTGGATTCGTTCCTCAGAGGTATCTCTGATTTTGAATTTGTACAAAAGCGCAAAAAAACACATTGAATCAGAATTCCCAGTCAGATTGAAATCATGTTTTTCGAAGCAAATTTGGAGAAGTGTCATTTATTCTAACCTGTCGTGTTGGATTTAAAGCATATGCTTATTGGCTACTGAGAACTCCAGCATGATATAGGGCCTAAGACTAGTTATGAAGACGTCTTCTGTTCGGCCAACAAAGTTAAACACTGATCAACCATAAGTTTAAAACTGCCTGCCTACTAGTGTGTAGATCCCTTCTCCTTTGGCTAAGGCTTTGACCCACAGCAGCATGAACTCCAGCTCTGAAGGTGTGCTGTGATACCTGGCACCAAGACGTTAGCAACTGGTTCTTCATAAGTGCTGCAAGTTGCGAGGTGGAATTTTGTCCAGAACATGCACGATTGCTTTTAGATCTGGGAAATTGGAGAGCAGGTCAACTTTTCCTCTAGCTAGTCCTGCAAAATATTTGCAGGTTGCATTATCCCAATGAAAGGTGATAAAATGGAAAAAGTTTCAGTGTCATGAAAGGGTGCACTTGGTCTGAAATGTTTAGGCTGACAGTCTGTCTTAAAACAACAGGTTTCCCTCAGAACACTGTCCAGATCATCAGCCGTATCGGATTTAACGACAACTGATCACATGTAAATGTTCAAACTACACTACTCACACAAATTAGTGAATTTATTAAAAGTTAATATATTTATTAAAAGTTAATATCCCCTAATCTTTGTGAAAAGTATATTTCTGAGCAACAGTCCTGGGATACAATATTTTAAAATAAGTCAAGATAGAAACAATGAATGTAATTGTAACTAGTCACAGTGTTCCCAACTCGGACCCGATTTCAAAAAGGTTCAGAATAATTAGGCATTATTGGAATTTAAGGAAGCAGTGGAGGGTTTCCATTATAGGAAAAAATGTTGCAGGACTCCGCCCCCTGTTGAATATGTACATTTGATGTAAAACGAAGATCACAAATCTGAACCCGCTAGTGAAAATTCTTCCATTTTGCATTTTTCTCAAATCTTATGCAATTCTTCTAATATGAAATCATAATCAATTTGAGTGACAAGTTGAATCTTCACAAAACACAAATTACAGAATTGATCAATACACTGCTCGCAAAAATCATGGGATATTTCATTATGGCACGTCCTTTTGAAATATCCCCAATATTTTGTGAGCATTATGTTTGATATGATGTTCCCATCATCTATAAAAACACTCAAGCTGGCATGAACTCCCTGCATGATTTCATAATATTGCAAAGCGCTTCCTGTGGAGTTACTGAATGCTTTCTGTCCTTTAAGTGCCCCACGACATACAATGGTGTTTAGATCAGGTGACTTTGCAAAAGTCTGACAGGCAGCCTCCTTGGTATTTATGTAGATGTTGCCTTAAGGAAAACCTTTTCTGTGTCAAAAGTCGGTATGTCTTCATGTTAAGCAAACCCTGAAGTAATTTTAAATGTCCTTAAAAAACACAAGTCAGAACTTGTACAGAAATTTATTTTATGCTCTGCATCATTTAGTGTACACACACAAAGTGAGGAATGATCTGAAGCCCTACAAGTTCCGACCATCGTGCTGCTAAATTCAGCACCGCTTCTAAAATGATTTCTATGCTGGACCCTGTAAATCCAGACATGGCACTTTTTGGCTACGTTCACACTGCAAGTAAAACTGGCCCATGCTGGTTTTCGTTTAATGTGACTCTAATACAACATGGGTCAAGCTTTTACTAACCCACATGGGAGGAAGAACAGCCATCCGACATGTCCATTTAGGAGGCCAAAGGTCAAAACAGTTTTGTGGTGAGCTGTATGGATGTGTGACCAGAGCCAGAGAGCAACATTTATCCATCTGTGTGACTGACTTTATCTGAAGCAGCACATATCGCTTAAAAAATGCGAGCAGTTGTTGGATTGTTCTTGTTGGCAGCCGTTTACCCGATGCTGATTCTAATTCATGTGGGCATGGTCACATCCTCAGTTTGTTTAACTGCACATTAGTTTTGCAAAGGTGTTTGTGTTCTTGCTACGTCAAGCTCAAGGGTGTCCGACGATGCTTTCAGGAGGTGACAATACCAATCTGAGGTAACATGGCCATATCAAATATGTATTAGATTTCACATAAAAGTGGATGACCCGAATGAAAAAGATCGTGATTGTTTTTGGTGTTCACACTGCCGAGAATGAAACAAATCAGCACCAAACATGAAGAGAAATCAGAATTGGGCCTCTTTTACCTGCAGCATGAGCATAACCTAAATGGATCTCCCACACTAATGATGGTTCTAATTAAGTCCCTCATTCCCACTCCCGTTATACGGAATACGATGAACACGACCTGATCAAAAGAGCAATATTACCTGCGTAGGTTCCGGGCTGATTCACTGTCACTATTCATCAGAAATCTAAATACAATCCAGTTTTCCAGCATTTCATCTGAACAGCGACGTCCCCTATGGGCCTCCACAGAAAATAGAAAAACTTAGCTCAACATGCAAATCAATCTACAACGAGGTTTTAAGTATGACCTTGGTCCATGTACGTTTACCAGCTGCTATCGATTTATCATGTCTTTATTTGCAAGTGACGTTTAAGGAAAGTGCAAAGAAAATTCAGAAGGTAGACGTCTGTCCGTGTTCCAGTGTTAATCCCAGTTTTTCATGAATACATTCGCCTAAAACATCTATACAGAAGTGACGTTATGTTGAAACTACAGTGACCTCTGCCCACCTTTGCTCACTACATACCTAGTGTACAGAGTAGAATGTAACAGCCCACAACAGTGATGGTGGAACTGCGACCTCGTATGCAGGAGATGTGAGAAAAGGTAAGAGCAGGATCAATTCTGGCATCATGTCTCAAAGTATGCTCTTGGTAGTGTCATGTCGAGCAGGTGAAGACATTTAGAAAGGTTACCAGGAGTGCTTTGAGTGGATCGAACCCATTTCACACAGCTCAGGCAGGGACCTTGAAGAGAACATGGTCGATAATGGTGGCCACTGCTGAGAGTCAAATCACTTTGTTTCAGGCTGAGGTTGGAATGAGTGCTATCTCACTCTATGCTGGAAGTTCCTAGCCGTCAATGTCCCAGCTGAAGAGATGATGCTTGACCAGCATGTCCTGAACCCCCTCTTTTAGAGGCCTTTGCTCCTTTTCCTACAGAGAGGAGAGAGTATACAAGCTGTGTTACTTTTCTTATTTTGAGAAGCACTGTAGTGTCTTAACAAAACAAAACTATTTGTTTATTGGTTACATTAACGTAAATGATCCGTAATTTCACTTTTTTTACATGACATTTCTTTGCAACTCATGGGTGTTCCACTTCTTGCTCCATGTTTATTTAGGGATAGAGGGGTCACTCATTATGACACTGTGCTACTAGACAGAATCCCGACTCTTGCCTTCAGTAAGACTTGACTATGAATTACATTACATTGCTAAGTTTTGCACAGCCCAAGTCAAAATCTGACATGTAGGTGTTTAAAACCCTTGCTGTTCTGGTCATGGGCCTCACATACATCCCAGAGAGCACAGGGGTGCAGGTGTAAGCACGTCCAGGACGCGATACTGGTTAACACTGGGACTGTGGTGAAGGTTAGAATTTAAATCCCACCTCTGCCACAGTTGGGTCCCTGAGCAAAGCCCTTAACCCACAAATGCTTGGATTGTAAGACTGTGATAATTGTAAGTCGCTCTGGAGAAGGGACATAAATGTACCTGCGGTTCAATGTTTTGGCGATGATCACCCCTACCACATGCCTAGCTAACTGCGTCTGTCACTGATGCGCAACCTAACCAGAAGGCACTGCCAAAATTTAAACTCAGGTTAGCATAGTGATAGACTAGTAATATACAAGTCTGCCACCTGAGCACCAATAGGTTTGGTGTTTTCTCTCTCTTTCTCCATCCATCTTTCTCTCCCTCTCCTTCTCCCTCCCTGCCTTTACTTGATTTGTAAAGTGCTGCACAATTTGAGAATGTACACTGACCGTAGTTTCTATGACTCACCATTTGGCACAGTGGATAATGTTTGCTTAGGCTTCAGTTCTGTTCCAATGATAAATTATTTCTAAATAAATATTAGCTCGAGGACTGCAAAATGGCTTTTGTTCCTAAGCTCACCAAGCTCCATTAGTCTTTGCTGTCTGGCCCAGCCTGATGTTAGTTAACCCTTTTTGGTCTTGATCTCCTTTTGTGTTTGCTGAAATTGAGGGCATCTCTAATAACCTTTAGCTCAGCGCAGCTCCAAGTTACGTATCATATCACAGGTATTCTGTTTTCAATAGATGTTAATCATTCTGTTGGAACGTTGTGACAAAATATGAAGTAGCAAAGTCCACAGCAGCCAAAATCCACCTGGATGGGTCACCTGAATGAAAGGCAGTAGTGCCAAAATGTCCAGCTCTACTAGCTCATTAACATTCTTTCCTAACAGAATTGCCCATAATCACATGATTTGTTTTTGTTTACGGCTTTACACCATGGCTACACACTGGGAATAGTGATGCCAGCTTTGTGATTTACTTCTTAGTTCTAATCATGATTCGATGTTGGTTCTGTTCTTGTGTGGTTTTAGTCTTGTTTTGGGAAGGACGTTCGTTATTAACATTTTTGGCTGGATATTGTACGTTGTCAGGTTTCTCCAGTTAGAGTTATCATCTGAAGGAGCAAAAGAAAAAAAAATGCAAAGCAGGTAACCATGTATGAAATTGTTTAGCCATTTTTGGTGACAGTGTGACCTCTCTCAGATCTATTTACATCTAGTCTGAGATTCATATGATTCATTGCCAACTGGCTGTGAAACAGCAAGATTTCTGTAATGAGTTCAAGTGATTAGTTACATGTATTCAGTGATTATAAATAACTTAATACTTCTACATTTGTGGGTGATGAAATTGAGTTCTGTGTAATCAATCTAAATCTACAAAATAAGAACACACTAAATATATTACTGCCTGTGCAAACCTACAGTGAAGTTTTATGATGCCCACTTAAACCCTATTTGTTGAGCCATATTATGAATTATCATATTTATGAATTATGTCTAGATAGGAAAAGGGCAGTGCAGCAAGGGAGAGCAAAGTGAACCGTGGACAAAAAGACATTCATTATGGATACAGAATGGTCATTTGGTATGCGGTAAGTAGGACACTAAAAACAACACAAGTCTGGGAGACGGGGGTGATTGCTAGTGTTTGCTTTGTTTTTAGTGTTTGTAAAAGAGGTGAGTATAAGATTTAAGGTACAAGTTTAACTATAGTACAAACAGAAGAAGCCAACAGTGAATAGGGACACACCCAAAGTTATATGCACTACCACCACTATACCAACAAGTTAACTTAGAAAAACAATGGTTAGATCTATGACTACTGCTGTTTATGACCAAAAGCCTTGGTTCCATTGCCAATTTATTTTTTAATGAAGCCTTATTTATTTTAATCAAGGTTAATCATACAGTGCTGTGACCAGTGTTTAGTCAATGACCAGGCTAGGCTTTTTTTCTTTTAACTGTAATTCAGTGTCATTACTTTTAAGAAATGTTCCTTCCATAACTACTTAAGACCCAGATATTCTCACTTGCCTGATCTGAACAGCAACTGAATTTGCCTGGAGCCATTTGAGATTCAGCTGGTAAGACCTTGAACAGCCTCATTGAAAAATATATTATAATCATATATTATACAGATTAATAATACTGCTTCATGGTGTAGATCGACACTTCAGCCAAAAGTTTGTGGACACCCAAAAATGTAATCCAAACAGTTATTGAGGGTCCAACCTAAAAATCTAAGAAACCATCCCCTTAATTGGGAACTGCTACATAGTCAGGGTTTCTCATCTCCAGGTTCAACAACAACTTAGCAGTATGGCTGCTTCCCATTTTGTACTGCAAATGCAATACAAAGTAAAAAAAAAAAAGTCAAACACACCATTTGTCCCCATTTGGGGCTCTAACAACATTCGCTCTTCAGAACTAGAACTTTAAGAATTTTGAAATGTGACTATAAGGTTGAACTCTTATGTTGGACAGCAAGTTCTGGCTCAGAGTTGTTGTTCCAGATTATCTTAACGAGCAGGTTTCTGTTCAAGTCAGTCAAGTTCTCAATGTGTGTTAGATGTCAGCACTGTAATTCTAACAGTGCTGATGATTTTAACCCCAAACACTGCATCTGTAATGAGAAGAAAATCACTTCACTTTCCATCTGCCTTTATTGGTAAGGCTCAGAGTGGACACTGATTGGGATGGACAGCCCAGGCTTCTCTATCCTCAATCAGATTTTCCAGTTCCTCAGATATTCCCAAGTCACTTCCGAGCTAAAATTCGTCCAGCGGGTTCAGGGTCTGTTTTGGGGACTATTTCCAGAAGGATTTTTTCTGAAATGGCTCTAGTTTGAACTGTCCAACTGGAATGCTTTTGAGATCCAACTGAAGTGGCTACAAAAAGCAGCAGCTCTGCTCAGACCCTCTCCCAGATTAACACACTTTACAATGTGACACAAAGCAAGCCAAGTAACTGTGTATGAACCTCATGTCTGCTGTTTGTATTCATGACCTTATTCTGCCAGTCAGAACCTAAAGCATATGACCACATAAACATGGACTCATTGTGGGGAAGCAGGGCAGAGAGTTGATAAACTGACTTGTTGGAGGTGGAAACCTGTGATAGGGTTGAGAGTCACTAACACCGTTTGTCCATCTACAGTCAGGTCCTTCGTATTCTAAATGTGTCAACATGGACTGTGAATAATTAGAAGGGCATGTATATACTATATACTTTTAACCATTTCGCTAGTGCTGGACTTTCAAGCTGAACTCAATGCCAGATTTACCTAGAGGTCTTAACTATGTGGACATGGACCACTTCTGATTTCAAAATGGGTGACTTCTGAAGCAGAAGACACAAATGCACATCATCCTGTGCACCTGAGAGCAAAAAGAAAACAGGGGATCAAGAGAACTCACCTCTTTTTTGGCAGGCAGCTCACAGTCTTGAGAAAGACTGAAGGAGAACTTGGAGAGAACTCTGAAATGATCGATGTGGACGTCAGAACAACGCTGAGTGCTCGACAGGTACTGTGAAGTTACTTATACATTCATGCAAATGTTTTACCTGAGTTCACACTTGATTTGGACCCAGCCGGGACTGCGCAGAAAGGACCAGGGCTGATACCATTTCTCAACAGCATTTATACTGGAGCATAGCACCTCTAGCCACAGGTGCAGCACCTGCTCACTGCATCACACACATGCATACACACACACACACACGCAAACACACACACACACGCAAACACACGCAAACACGCACACACGCACACGAAATTAAATGGGTACAATATCAGGCACTAATAGAGCTGTTGTTCCCAATGGTATTTACCAATAATTATATCCATAATTATATATTTCTTCAGTATGTTGCTCTTAAATACTCTGATTAAATTTTACCTATGGTCTAATAAAGGCTTATATTATTGTTGTAAATAAAGAGGGAATTATGTATATATTTTTTTTGTTCTTTCCCTCCAAATGATATACACCGGATGTGACATTTTATAGGAATTTTGCCCCTGTTAAAATGGATCTTTTTTTTCCAGGGAGACTTTGTCAGAGTTGAAAGTCACCAAAAATCAAAGAGAAAGCGATTAAAATGACAATCATACACAACCTATTCATTTACTGTTGTCTGAATAAATCGCACAGAAGTCAGTTTTACTCGCTGTGTAATAGTATTTATACTGGTGTTACATTTAATAAACATTCTTTACTACAGGAAGCATTAAATCATATTCAAAATGCTTTTTTTTAATATTCTGTATAATTTACTGTAAAAACAGAATAATAATTATTTTCCAGCAGGTGTCAGTGTAGCGCAAGGTATAAGCCGTTTCAAAGTCTCTGATCACTATTGCATCCTACTTGTTACTAATTTCAAAGCTTCATACCGTGGGTTACTACTGGCTACTACTGCTATTACCAGGTGCACTGTAGGTGTTCAATCCTTTCCCCCCTCTCTTATTGGATCCCGTTTCAGTGTTGACTTGCTGCCAGTACAAATCAGGATATCCCTACTGGCTAAACATGAGGTTTGTGAGCTTAGATCCAAAATGAAGACTTACTTCAGTCCTACGCAGATCAGTGAGCGGAACTTGACGTCCATCTGAGCATGTGCAGAATCGTGGCTCAAATTGACAGACTGCACAGCCTGAGATCCACAAGTGAGAAAAAAAATCTGAAACACAATTCCTTTAAGGACAGGGTGCAGAAATAAGAGTCTCACTCACTCTGTATAAAAGCTCCTCGGGCGTAAGCACTTTCCCATCTTCATCTAACCTGGATATAAAACAGACGTGCTAATCAACAACCCCGGTGCAGTAAAGTAACAGATGTTGATTTAAACTGCACTTCAGCTGTGTGGTTTAATCTGAATGGCAAGTCTGATGGAAAGTCTGGAGGTTCACCTGTATGTTTTGCACAGCACCAGTCTGGAGTAAACAGAGTTGAAGTCCCTCTCAACCTCCCTGCTTGCTGCCTGCATCCAACAAGCAATGGTTAAGAGTGATTTGGACAATTAAGTAAGCAGGTCTTTGGCATAAGCGAAAATGCCAAATAAGCTTTAAACAGAGCCACAAATGAACAAAACAGGACATGGTCCAAGGATTGTCCTCTTGTGTTTCGTTTTGTGAACAGCTTGATCTGTGCACGAAAACAAAACCGACAACTTGGTGTTCTACATCACAGTTTAAAAACCTGCAGTGCCGCAAGACCTGAGATGAAAGGAAAGTATTTTAGGAAATTAAAAACAAGAGAAATTTCTTTAAAATAACTTAAAGTGCTCGTGTTAAACCCAAGCCAACTTGAATGACGGACTTGTTGCTAAGCCACTTGTTGTTGCTCATTACAGTGTTTGCAGTGGCAATGTCTTGGTGAAAAACAACATATTTCCCCTTTTCAAAAAGAGCTTTTCAATTGTGAGGGGAAATTGACTGGTAACAAGGGTATCGTCATAACATTTTGTTATTGTGATAGACAATGTGCTTCATTAGAGTGTAATTAGTCCTGTTTAATTAGAGGTGTTGTACATAGGAAATAAAAATGACTTTAGCAAGTATGTTATAATATTTGAATAGTAGTTTGGAACAATACGTCACTACTCGTGCATTTTGTCTGCCATCACGTATCGTGAAAATGTCTTTAATTATCATTAGATAATACTTCTCCCATATCCCTCACAACTACGTGATACTGGCCAGTACTGGATTGATGTATCTCTAGATAAAATGTTAAGAATGCCGCGGTTGTTTTGGTTTTACAAGCCACAAGTCATGCGGAGCATAAAAACAACAAACCACCTGCACTGACCCGAGTATGGTTTGTTTGTGGGTCTGTTTGGAGGGCTCAGAGTTTTTCCACATATGCAAAACAAACCCTGATTCAGCAGTCTGTGTGTGTGTGTGTGTGTGTGTGTGTGTGTGTGTGTGTGTGTGTGTGAGAGTGAGAGAGGGAGAGAGGGAGAGTGAGTGAGAGAGAGAGAAATGCAAGCAAGCACACGTTTCCTAAAATGCATGCATGTTCTGTGGTAAAAAAGTGAAATTTCTGGGCACCTCCTCAATGAAGAGCCAGGGGTGACAGGGTCCTCCAAGTATGGATGGCTTTTTAAGTCCATGCTGAAAAATGGCCTTCAGAGCTGGACACAATGTTCCTCTGACCAAATCGGTTATTGCCTCAGTAACAGAGTCATCTCCTGCTAAGGAATACTGAAACACACCAGTGTACTCCTTATTGTAGTAAAAAACTAAGCCATTTACTTTAACTGTGTATAGAATGATGTATTCACAAACCTCTTTACTTCGTTCATCCAGGATTTCAACAAACTTGGCTGGAAACCAACCTGAACAGCCATGTTAAAGAGCAGATAGTTATACAGCTGAGAAAGTAATTCCGTACGAGTTCAACTGCTGCACAGAGCATGCTCATACCTCTCAGTCCGTTCAGCTCCCCGACCCAGCAGTGCTCATCCTTCTGAGAGACGATCTGAGATTCAAAACAAGACATGAAAGATCGATTTTGGATGTGGGACAAACTGAAGGCTGCTGTTTCAGCCAGACAGGAACTCACTGTAATGATGTCATTCTTCCGAAAGCCGAGCTCGTCATCGTCGTGACGCTCAAAGTCCAACAGGGCCTTTGCCCGTCTCCTGCGATTCTGAGACACCACCAAAAAGCTCTCGTGGTCCCGCTGATGACTCTCCATAGAATAGTCTGGTGTCAGATCCTGATAGGAGAGGAAAGGAGGTTTTTTTTGGATGATTGGCAGTGACGTTGTGAACGTGCTGAGTGCTGACACTACCTTGTCATGCTAATATATTAAAGAGTCTGCATGAGTAAGAAATGACAGTAAAATAGAGACATGTTAGGGGTGATTGCTAGAGCCACACCACACTGATGTAAAAAATGGCAAAGGGAGCAAATGAAACCCTGATTCAGAAGGCCAGCTGCTGGGGTTAGCTTTGTGAAGGGCATCTTGATTTATGACTCAGTGATTCAGTCTCGTTTGCATTCAGCATGGTGATGACTCACAGGCTGCAGAGGCTGGATTATAATGGCTGACGTAGGAGAAATCCTTCAGGGATTCAATAACACTGTGAGCCAGTGCCACATACAGCTCACACCCCAAGAGAAAAACGTAGACAGACTAACCCTTGATGGGGGAATTGAGCTGCAGTATTGATACGTTCCATTGAGTCCATAAAAATGAATCACACTAAAAACTAAAAATAATCTAATAAAATACATTCAAAATAACTTTTAAACAGCCATACAACATAGCATATAACGTTATGGATGACCAGTCTATACGTTACACAAGGTGCACACAGGGAATGAGATCCTGCATTAGTGTTATAAGGTTCTGTAAGCATAAACATTAAAGTGGAACCTCAGAATTCAAACTGGTTTCCAGAAGGCCGTATGAATTTGTTTTTTTTCAAAGTTGAAATCATATTCATTTTAGACACACCCTGAAGCTGTATTATAGGCAGCAGGGTTTACCAGTAATCAAAGTCGGAAATCATGTGCGGAAGAAATGTCAATTTCAAACTAGTTAAATAAAGAAGAGTTTAAATTCCAAGGATCCACTGTTATTGGCATAAGTTAACATGAGGAAAACTCCGGGCTGATTCGGTGGTCTGGTGATAAAGCAGTAAGACATGCTAACCCATGCTAACCCATCATCATGGAGACCAGAGTTTCAAACTCAAAAAGCAACAAACATGAAAAGATCTTTTCTTGATCTTTTCAAAGATCTTGAAGAGTCTTAACAGCTGGGAGTTGCACTAAGGAACTTTATGGCTTATAGCCCCTGACCCTTGGTTGGAATCGGTCGTAACGTGGCTGGAAACACAGACAAGGGAATGTGGATGAAATCCGACTTATAATCCGTCATAAATGATGTAGGTCTTAACCAATGAATGAAAATTCTGAATGCACTAACTGACCGTTGTAGTGTGGTGAGGGTCCAGGCAGTTAAAATGCTCGGCTGTGCGAGCAATGGCCTCTCGTAATGCAGCCACCAGTTCTGTCTGCTTGATGTTTTTGGCCTTGAGTGCCTCGGCTTCGTCTTCACCGAACAGCAGTGAGCTGAGCGTGGACTTCCTGCGCAGAGTTTGCCTTCGCACCACCTGCGCATTCACACAATGTTTATGTTCATGCAGCCTGCTTGCGCTGTTAGCACAGGGTTTACGCTTGAGCTCCATTCGACTACAAAGGCCAAAAACGACTCAACACTTGCACTGCTGCTGCAGTATCACTAACAGTCATGATCTTCAAGTCTCTAGCACAGGTCTGGTTAATAGAATTAGTATTCATGATAAAACCTCCTAAAGCTTCTACGGTTAGCCCTTTTTAGTCAATGTGACTTTTCTTTCACTTGGATAACCCAGGACCATTCGGTAATACATGAGCTAGTAAATCTTGCCTTATTAAGACTGGTGTTTAGTGAGTGCGAGTTGTTGGAGTTGAGCTGGGCTTGTTCAGCCAGGATGTACGCCAAGTGCTTATGTCGCTGAGCATCCAGTGTGTCCTGAGCAAGTGAGCCAGCCAGTCTCACGGCCTCACCGAGCACCGCAGATCCATCCTCCAGCTGACTGGGCAAATCTGACAGGGTGTTGAAGATGGACGCAGAGTTCTCCGAAGACACCAGCTCTTCTTCCTGCATAGTGAAGGGCAGAAAACTGTTGCCGACAGTAACGATCGTCTTCTGGTACCCTTTTTCATCTTAAAATGTCTAGTGGCAAGCGAGTGACACCCGAGAACCAGCTTTTAACGTCTGATGAACTGAATTTGGCCACCAGAGTCACTGAGGACTCACCTTGATCTTGAGCATGCCCAGTGTAACCTGGAAAAGCACAATAGAGCCCTCGTAGAAGAAGAGGTCCCAAATGCGCAGCAGCACTCTGATATCCACCACGCTGGCGAAGGAGGTGAGGAACCAGTGCAAAGTGATGAGGGACAGCTCTGCAGAGCAGCAACAAGAAGATTCAGTTTAAGGACGGTTCACATGGACAACAGTCCAGTGTCGGTTCAACAAGCACACGTTCCACATGGCTTAAAACTAGAGCTGGGTGATTGTAGATAAGAACTACTTTTAAAATGGCTGTATTGTGTATAGTACAACAATTACAGATTAGTGACACATTGCTATAAACTGACCTAACATTCATGAGTAATAAAGAATGGTGATGGAGAAGAGGCTTCAGAGCTAAAGGATTTTTCTTAAGCAACTCAATTTATAATTATTGGACAGGAAGACAAATCAGATTTAGTCAATAACAACAGAATGGGCGAAAAAAAATTGCAACCTGTGCATTTGTAATACTAAGCAATTGACTTTGCTTTTCCATAAGTCTATTGTTCTGTAGTGTTTTGTTTAGGGTTTGTAATTTTCTGTAGCTCATAAGATGTTTTGCATTCATGTACAGAAAGTGTGTATGTGCGCGTGTATGTGTGTGTGTATGACCAATATCATGCTCCTGCAGCAAACGGTCCAGACGGGGCAGGTATTGCACAATGAGCTGCCGCAGCACCCGCTGGTCCGTCTGCACTCCCAGCAAGGTGGAGGAGAAATAGGACGGAGGTAGTAGGTCTTCAATCAAAGCACACATCATCCACAGGGCATCCTCCTCCTCCAGGAACAGCAGCAAACATGAAACAACCTGTGCAGGAATGATTGGACCGAGGCTCAGTGCTGATACACAGAATATGTAGAAGTATAAAACAGTTCACTCAAATGCTCAGCAAATGCCTGTGAAACCCATTTTAACTCTCACCATGCCAGTGCCCTGACAATATCCGATGTCTGGATAGAGCCACGCCAAGCCTCTGAGGACCCGCCTGAGCTTGGCTACGCCGACACTCGTTAGAATGCTGAAGCATGCGTTAGTGGGCATTGTCCGCAGAAGGTCCTTCTCTATCTGGTGGAAATAATGAGAAGTAACGGTAAACAGAGGCCATGGTTCAGGCACAACAGGACAATGGCAACAAAATGCATACAAAGTTTTATATAATATTATTTATAAGTTTTGGTTCATTTATTGTAAACACAGTACTATAGTACTATAGGCACAGTTTGTTCCACCTACTGTCGTAGAGTCCGCCCTGAGACAGATGCTACAGCCTGGAGTGGATTAAGCTGTAAAATGTATTTGCACTTGCCATAGTGCGACTGATTCAGTCAGACGCCACTCAGTTTAAGGTAAGATTAACACAGCCTGCTAATGGCTTAAGGCTTAGGGTTTCTGGGTGGAACTTGCACTTGCGAAATTTGGTTTCATGCTACATTCATCAATCTTTGCACACAGCCTACTGTAACAGTTTGGGAGGAACAAACAAACCATAACTCGTAATGAGAACCATTTATATATCATGTTCTAATGTGTGTGTGTGTGTGTGTGTGTGTGTGTGTGTGTGTGTGTGTCGCGGGTGGGGGTTCTGGTGGTGGTGGGGTAACCTGTTTGGCTGCTGTAGTATCATCGTTTGAACTGTTTTTGACAATCTCTCTGTAGGAAATGTCTGAGCTTCTCTTTTTCTGCAGGGCACCAGACAGACGCATCCATAACTACACAAATATTAAAGGAAGAACAAACAAAGATTATTAGACTAAAGCCTCAGGGTTCATTTCCTGTGTTCAGGGACATCGCTCAGTGTCCTGGTATATTTGGTTTTACATTTTTAACAAACGAGATGTGACTAGGCAATTACAATCCACTCTGCAACACAATAACTACAGACTCAAATACTGTCAGAATAAAAGACATAAACCTTATCAGAATAGGTTCAATAAAAAGCCTCAGACTGTGGACAGTTTAAAGCTAGCAATAGGACTGAGTGGTACGACGGTATATACACACCGTAAGACAGTAAAAAATGACTACCAGTAGAATTTTTTTTACCAGTAGCCATTTCTTTTTTTTTCCATGTAAACACGATGCAAAACTGAGGACTTTCATTTCTTTAAGGTTAATTGTGTTACATTTACTGTTAGATGGCATGCGTTTTGACAGGTTTGCACACCATAGTTACATTTTATAGTAATAGTCAGATAAATATTTTGACAACTGATTTTGTTCCTTGTAAGTAATAAATTAATTCATTGGAATGATCAAAATGGGTACTTTACTTTAAATGAATGTTCTTCCAAAATTACTGTATTGTCTCTCTCACACACACAAACACACACACACACACACACACACACACACACACACACACACACACGTATTGTGAGCTCTGTGTGGGTGTATCACAATACAGTAATTTTGTGAGAATAAGAGGACCTGGCATCCGTGTTTAATTGCAGATTTCTTAATTTGATTTAATTCTAGATTGCAGTGTGCAGTTTATATAACTACTTAATCAAGAAATACAAGTATGGTCAGATTGTTAAGTGCATGTGAACGCACTCATTGACTGACTGGCCTGTTCTTAATTGTCCAATAAAAAAAATAACGCCTCAAACCTGTGCCCTCATGCTGTGTGGTATGCCACCAAGCACAAGTGAGCGAAGGCGTTCCGAGCGGGGCAAGATGGGTGAGATGAGGTCCCAGGTGAGGTCTCCCACTGTATGGTTATGGGTAAACTCCAGGTGGGCCTGCCATCGCAGTCTCTGCTGGGGGTCTTCTCTATGTGGTGCACCATCACCCCGCAGCCATTCGTGGGATTCTACCCCCTCTGAAACAAAAACGCAGGACACAAAAATCGACCAGTCAACGTTAGAGCCTTAATACAATTAAGCAGCTTATTCAGTAGCTGTCATGATTTTAAGTTATGTTGAGGTGGGTGATACACAAAAGTGCTGGATGCCTACCTTCAGTGTCAACCCGAAACCCAAACTCATCATACTGAGACTCCAGTTCTGTATTTGGGTCTTTCTGTAAATGAGAGAATAAAAAAAAAAACAATACTTATAAATGTCTGAGTGAACTGAAAAGTGCATATGGTTTCTCTACACAAGAAAATCGGGCATCTAGCATTGAAACAAGATTGTAAAGTAGAAAGATGAACTGTCACGTTGCGCATGCAGCTCCGTAGATTCTCCAGCAGAGGGCACACAACTGTAACCACCCCTTTTTCAGGTACTCGCATTCAAGAGGTAAATTTATTACAATTCCATTTAAGTTTTCAAAAAGAGGTCAAAACTTAAAAAGCACCAAAACCAAGACTCCCGACAGAAAATTCTTATTCCTATGTTCCACATGTAGCCATGCTGTACGAAAGAACACATTTAACGAAAACGTTGATAGTCCAAGCCACATACCACATGAGTCACCATTAGATGTATTAAAAGAAATACCTTACAGTACTTGGCCAGAATGTCTTGGGGCCACATGCTAGGTGTCAGGGCTGAGAAAGGGCCCCCTGGGGCCGGAGTGTAGCTACCTGCAAAAAAAATAAAATAAAATAAAAAATAGAAATAAAAAAGAAACAGTGAGATCAGTCTAGACTCAAATAAAATCTCGGATAGAAGTACTAAAGACATGGTTTTACCTGACATGGTGGTGGAAGCTGAAGTGAAGTGGTAAGTGTTAAGGTTCAGACTGAAGACCCGAACTGGTTTTTACCAACACTGCACACAAGAAGGGAAAAAGAAAATCAATCAGAAACTAAATTGTGACATCCGTACACAAATAATGTAAACGGGTTGAATCAATACAAGCACTGAAACAGAGCCCCCGTAAACGTGAACAAACACTGAGCTATAATTTAAAACCTCAACACTGTATTAGGCTAAAGAATCCCTGAAACCAGTATTAAGAGGCCGCACAGAACGCACAGGCACATAAAAGGAATAATCATTCACCAAATGCAACTTTTCAGCGACTGTCTGCTCTACTGACAGCAACATAGTTACCACATAAGAGCTGTTTCTCAGCTGAACTCATGACAAACCCATTAGGCACAGAGGAGGACAACAAAGATTTCATTTTCTCAGATGGAGGAGAGAAAGTAAACCACTCTACAGAGCTTGTGTTTTAAACTACAACAAATGGTGTTTTCATACTTATTTTGTAGTTATTTATATCATCACCCACACAGTCTGTTAGAAAGAAAAGCTTCCTCATCTGAAATCCAAGGAAGGCCCAGTGTCTGCCATTTTTGAGGCGATTTAGGACCAACCTTTCAGTTCTCATGTATCTTATCTTTAGTAAGTGGACATGCACACACTGTGTGAAAGGCATGCAGTGGGAATAGCCAGATGTTAGATCACCAAGCGCGATTTCATATCATTTTGAAGCAGAAAGAGGTCAGTGTGACAAGTTGCAGGAAAGGTCCGAAAGGTTTTAAGCAAAACCTCAACAAATGTCATGCTGCAATTTCATGCACTAGTGACCAGGCTTACAATTCAGTGCCTGATACACAATGAGATACAACTGGTGTAACATTTTCAGCAGACAGTAGTGTGAAGCATTACATTCATTAATATCAAATCGCTACTTCATTTACCCTTCAAATAAGACAAACAAGACATCCTTGGAAAGAAACATCGGTTCATTTATTTCATTTAATAGAAAAGTAAAACTACTCACAGCACGTGTTGCTCCTATGGGAGCTCAAGACATTCTGGGTTTTACCATAAATCAAGAACATATTGGACTGTTCACCATCACATCGCTCTCCTTTCCATGTACACACTTTTACTCTAGTCTTTATGACCTAAATATCATAGTATTACAACCACTTGTATAACATTTTACACCTCAGATAAAGAACCTGTGGAGACTGAAATCATTAAGTCAACAAGTAATGTCCAAGTGTTACATATCAGGTGATTTCAGAATTTAATTGTGACTATGTTCAGCTGCTTTGCCATCTGTGGTCATGTCAACTTTATGGCCCAGCCTCCCAACAACCGTTCCTTGAAACTCCCATGTTTGAGATCGCTACTGACGCGTTTCAATCATGATGGTGTGTTAGATTGTGTGTTTCAGGGTACAACAGTATCCTAAGGATTTAACTGTATTACTAAAATAACCTTAATCAAATTAGTTAAGATACAAATTACACTGTTATTTATCATTTTATATGTGATATATATATATATATATATATATATATATGAAATATGGAGTAATGCGAACCTGTCCTGTTTTTACAACTTTTATTTACGTTTGCTGCTTAATGTTAGAGCAGCAATTTTATTAAATTCTAATGTATCATTTCGTTAATGTTTGTTAATCTGTTTGATGTTGTACTGCAGTCGTTTTCTTAAAAAAAAAAAAAACAACAACAACAACAACCAAACCTAAACATCTTAAACACTAAAAACCTTTAAAATATAATGGAAAACGCAAGTGTCCCAATAATTAATCATTTTACACTGCTTACAAAAATTAGGGAATATGAGTGATAAAAAGGAGAATTTAAAATAAAAAAAGCAACAACTTTATTTTTAAAAAATATATAAAAAAAGGAACTAACATGAAAAACGCACTATTTAAAAGACAAAGCTGGACTATCTGAACGTTCGCCCATCTTGAATGTGCACATATTACCATTTCCCAGCCCTTGTAAATCCTCCAACATGCTTTGGATGAAAGTTGAGAGAGCCATGGGACGTCCTGAAACTGGTCAAACTTGGAAAAACAGTGGCAACAGCATTTGGAACATCCCGAAGTGTGATTAGCAGACCGTGGAATCAATTTCAAGATTGTGTTCTTATCTGGCATGAACGAGAAACACGGAAGAATCCATATTTCATGCGAGAAAGGGACTCCTCCGGTGGTGGAATCATGGTTTGGGCTGGCATCAGCATTGGTGTTCATGCTGAGCTCCATGTCATCAGAAATGGATCAGATACCCAAGATTAGATCCTGCACCCTATAGTGGTATCCTATGCTGAATGAGTTGGAAACAACTTTCTTTTCATGGGCGATAATGCAAGACCTATTCAGCAGGCAGGAATCGAACACATGGACTGACCTTCACGTTGTTCAGACCTGAATCCCATTGAACATGTTTGGGACTTCCCGGGAAGACTGGCAAACCATCCAATGCCTCCCACAAAACTTCTTGAGCTGGAAGTTACCCTGGAGCAAGAGTGGCAGAGGATCACAAGAGATGCTAGATAATCTGATCCGGTCCATGCCCGTCACTTTCAGTGTGTTTTGGCTACTGCTTCTACTTAACAGTCAATGTCATCCAGCCAACTCTCATCCAGTTAAACATGCTTCTGTTCATCCCCATGAATATATCACTTGCTACTCAATCACCATAATTGAGTTTATATCTCATTTGCATAATCAACTGTCTTTGACTTTTGCTTTTCTGATGAGCTTGTTCAATGAAATAAAATGTTTCTTTTTTCAAATCGCTTTAAATTAATTTTGAAACATCCCCTCATTTCTGTGAGCAGTGTAGTTGAACAAAACGGTTATTAAAACCAGCTTTATCAAAACTTTTTAATGAAGCCAAATGGGCTGTGCCAAATCAATGTCATAGTTTTGAATACGGTCAAATTAAAGGGGAGGAAGGGTGAGTGGAATCTCTGTACATGACAAGTGTTTTGATGCTAAAAGCCTAACAAGAAAAGAAAAAGGGCTTTGCCCCCTTTGATGTGGTTTGGCTCATTAAAGGAACCAATCTAGTTGGACCATATGTTATCTCACTCTGATTAAACAGGACATCAATCTGCAAAACAACAAAGAGTGGAGGCTTATTCAAGCAATAAGAGTCACCACAGGACTTCCAGATTTCTTGCAAATTTGCGATAAGGGTTTGAACTACCATACACAAACAGTGCCCCACCTGTGTACAAAGTGAACATTAGTGGAAAAACACAAGCAGTTACGACTACCATGGACGCTTGGATCTCTGGTACATACGGTAATACACAGCACCAATTAGATGGAAACTCCTATGCTTTTTAGTTACAACATTTTCAATTCAACTTCTTTTAAAATAACTCAAATCCTGTAGAGTGATTAAGATTATAATGATTATTATGACATCCAAAAAGCCATCTACACCCATACAAGTGGAAGTCCAAGCCAACTGACTTCGACTTAAACCCCTTACTGCCATAGCTGGGGAATTGAGCAATGGAAACTTGGAGCAAGGAGTTGGCAGTCGTGACCTGATTTATATATAAAGTGCGTTCATGACATACCAAACATCAGCAACCTCTGACAGCATCTTCCCTCTACACGGTGCAGGTTTAAGCATATGTCTGGCTTTTCTTTGTGACTTTACTGCATCACCCATGTATTAATGGTACTCTATATCTCGCTGATCTGCCAGTTTAAATGCACTACTGCATTTAACTATTCACATAAAAAGTACACACTTTTGAACCTCGGAATTCAAACGCTCCTTTTTATTTTGCCCCCAAATTCCAACAATAATTTAGAAAATAAGAAATAATAATAATAAATCGTCCAAAAGAAAATTAAAGAGAAGAAATAGGTCGTGATCATATGCATATTATGTATATCACTGCATGATTATATTATCTATATTATATCAGTCTATAAGTGTTAATTCAGAAACCTTGTCATCCTCGGTGCAGCTGTACCAGTGATAAGACATGCTTAAACAGTGTCCTGAAACTCAGCGGCTATAAAGTTTCACTTTATTTTACACATTTATGCAATTGTTGATTTTAAGCATTTTATTGCATGCACCACAGCACCTTCTCACTAAACAGCACTTTTTCAGAAGGGTCAGTTATAGTGTAGGTTGCTTTAAATGACAGAGAGCCACTGCTCCACAACTGATTTACACAATGTTCCCTTATGAATTAGATTAATATAAATAAATCGAAATAACGCTGTGTTTATATCTTAACAGCCTGCATGTGAGGCTGAACGTTCAGCTTCTGTGAGAGTCAACCATGTTAAAGGTACTCTGCTTGTCCTTAGGGCCTTGAAACACAGAATCGACTCTTGGGACTGACAAACACAATGAGTTATATACACTTGTGGAACTACAAGAAAGATTTGAATGAAAATACAGAACATGTGCATGTTAAAAAACTACAAAACTATGTAGCATTCATAATGCTACTTGACTACCACATTCATAAAATAGTCAATTTACAAGTTATTTGACCTAAGACATATGTAATTATAGCTCTAATAGGACAAACCTTTAGTTGGACTTTTGGACTTTAAGCTTTAGAGCAGTTCAGGTTCCTAATTCGAACATAATTCGATCCAGCACTTACCAGAACATGCAGTAAGCCTTTGCAAGGGTAGTTCTCAAACTGTCTCTTACAATCCCTATATAATCCCTATATATGCATCTATATACCACATGGAAGCAAGAGAAATCTGATGGCCATGTTTCTGGAGCACAAAAGTGTTCCACAAATAAGTCACAATAAGTTTCAGGATGATAGTCACACCACACGCCCAAAATATGTGGTCATGGTTTGGAAAACCACTTTCACATATGTCCACTTTTATATACAGATCACCTGAAGCCTGAATGAACCAATCAGTTTATGCTTTGAAGAACACAGTAGGTGCCTTAGACGATTCAAATGAATCACAGCAATGAGAACCACAGTAAAAGTTCTCACAAGTGTCAGATTTCAATACAGCAAAACACCTCCATAATTTAAAACTCTTTGTGTTATTGAATAAGGAAAAACAAATAAACACCCTTTCATTCCAGTGTAATCTGAGTGACTAAACAGCTCACAGAAATTAAGGGGTGTGTTAAAATGAATAAAAACAGGGATCCTACAAGAGCCGCTGGACAATCTGATCCTGTCCATTCCCCATCACTGTCAGTGTGTTTTGACACTCTTGGGTGATCATACACCCTACTGAACAGTCAATGTGGGGGGACTCTCATCCAGCTTGACATGCTTCTGTTCACCCTCATGAATATATCACTTGCTACTCAATCACCATAATTGAGTTTGCATCTCATTTGCATAATCAAACAACTTTTAGACTTTTCATTTGCTTTTCCGATTATCTTGTTCAGTGAAATAAAACCAAATGCTTTTTCTCGCTTCATATCCATTTTGAAATATCCCCTCATTTTTGTGAGCAGTGTAGTTAAGAAGTCCACAGTAAATGTTCTTAGCAGAATTTCCGGAGTTTATGGATTTGGATGGAGTCTTGTTTATACTTCCAACACTTAATGCAGTGCAAATATTCCCCCTTAGTGAACAAACACGGGCGTTGAAGGAAAGCAGTCTTTTTTGAGCTTGCGATGCGTCTTGAATAACCGTACGGAACACCGTGAAGTGATAGCTACGGTGTAGTACAGCTGGTAGAAAAGATAAATGAATTTATTAACTTGGCTTACAAGTTGACAAGTTCGAGTCGCTTATACGCCTGTATAAAACCAGACACGTTAAACAGACCCGGTATTTACATGCATGATTCAGTTACTAAAATACCCGCTACATACCGAGTTAGCCACCTAGCTACACGGCTATTTAATCCATCACTATTGCTTGCGTGAATTTAACATAACATTTAAAGCTCATCGTTTAGATTGAAAGGAAACACATTACCTCTTCCACCATGTTTAATTCCGCACTCAAAGCCTGCTGCGTTAAGCATGAAAACCAGGTCTAAACGCCACCGTTCGTTGCTAACGTTAACCGTTAGCTACACGTATACCGCTGTTTTGCGTCACGCACCTGTTCGATATGCTTCACATCGTTATCAGTCCGCGCGTGAATGTAGTTCCATGATTACCTCTGACAAACACTAATAAATAGGGAACAACATACACAGTGTAAGATATTTTCCTCATTTTTATCGCACATAAGTGACA
>JAUZST010011529.1:0-11869 GCA_034779995.1 Parotocinclus haroldoi
CACACACACACACACACACACACACACACACACACACACACACACACACACACACACACACACACACACACAAAGAGCGAATGTTCCCCAGACCGTAGTGAAGTGTGTGTGGATACGAGCTGCTGATTAATCGCGTGGTTTGGCATGTCTCTCTCTTTTAAGGTCTGTAATCTATGTGAAATGTAAGCGTGACCTGAGAATGTAATTACACACGCAGACCGGAGCCCGGCCAGGGTTCATTTCATTCTTCACGTTTATGTTGGTAACGTATTCAAACTGCCGAAAATGACGTCAGCAGACTCGCTCATAAACGAGGTACACCGTCTGCTTCTTAAGTAATGCATTTTATTTTTGATTCTCATAAGCAGACAGGATCCAGGTAGGGATTTCTGTATAGGCAATAATGCAAATCGAGCTCCCGTTATCTGAATCTTCGTTATCTGAACATCCAGAAAACCTTTCAAATCAAATCCCGGGGCAAACGGGTTTAAGCGGAGTCTGTCATGTCCTGATCGAGCCTCGCTAAAAGCCATGCGACGTCGACGCACCTAGATAAAGACTAAACGTGTTTATGAAAGCGATCGTTAGCTGTAACGACGCGTGTAACGATTAATCACCACCCTGCGCCCATTTAGCAGCCACACCGTTCGGGGCTTGACCGCGCCTTCAGACAGAGAATTAATTATCTTGTGATGACCTTTAACGGGTTCGTACGTCGACCTTCACGCTCGCGGCTGTTTGTGAGTTTTTGCATGAAGACAGATGGCGTTAATTAAAGGAGCACCGATTAATCAACAGTTTTCCTGCAAAATGATGTTTATCAGCACAGCACGGAGACTTTTTAACGGCGGACTAGACAGGGCGCTGGGCATCACTTACCCGGGCGTGTTCTGGGTGGACGTTCATTTGACTCGGCACCGACCTAAACCTCGTTACAGACCACATGGGTTTGATGTTTTGTTTATTTTTCTGAACTGTACAGATCATAGGCTTAATTTGTCCTTCACACGGCAAGACGAAATCATTAAAAAAGCTTTTAAGCTCGCATCTGCCGAACCCACGCCGAATCCATCGAGACCGGAAGCTTTCTGTGATAAAATCCTGTTCCTTCTTTTCCTCGTTATCTCACGTTAAGAAGAAAGAGAACGTCTGCCCTGATTGAACGCGGGGAAGCTTAGCGCTCCGAAGCTGGTGCGGTAATAAGTTTGTCGCTAATGGCGAGGAAAAACCTGTCATTAAAACACCCACTCACACAACAAGATCTTAAACTCTTCTCTTCTCATTCGTCTTCCACCCAGGGTTGGGAAAA
Organism: Parotocinclus haroldoi; assembly: GCA_034779995.1. NCBI lineage: Eukaryota > Metazoa > Chordata > Actinopteri > Siluriformes > Loricariidae > Parotocinclus > Parotocinclus haroldoi. The sequence continues at coordinate 1,310 of JAUZST010011529.1, forward strand.
CTTCATTTGACGGGACCAAAGCTGAGTTGCTTTTTCTCTTTTGTACGCGCTCTCGATTTACGGTGACGGCTGGAATGGGTCCTGATATTCACGATCGATCCCGAGGACGATTTGCTCCACGGGAGACGTAGGTCGAGAATTCAGTCTTTTTCTTAAGAACAAGCGGCATTCTTAAAGATCTTACGATCTCAACTGTTTTCTAACCCCTTACTTTGTCTGAGGCTGTAAGATTTGGCGAGGTAAAAGCGTTCAAATCGACCAAGCAAACAAAAAAAGTTACTGGAATTAAAATAAGCCCGACGTTCTTTAAGTAAGCTCACACTTTTAAAAGCCTTTTGAGATGAAGATCATCCTCGATGTTTTTTTTTTTGTTTTTTTTTTTCCTGAGCAGATTAAACTAAATAATGGAAAAAAAACTGTGTCTTTTTCTCCCCGAGAACTGCATTTAAGAACTTGTTACTGTTTGTCTTAAATCTTTCGGCGGTTTCTTCATAAGAGGGGCTTCTGATCCTCATGATAAGCTGGATTAATTGAATCAAATCTTTAATCTTACGGTAAAGCCAGATCATCGTGCAGGACTAAGCGTGCCTCTCAGAACTTCCTGGGCTAAGGAATCGAGCGAAACCTCAGGCCCGTCGTTAAAAGTCCCTGAAATCATGTGGACTCGAGCAAATTAAATCAGCGCCTTAGTGCTAAATCGATAGGGTAACGGTCGTTTAACACGTACGATCTCAGATCTGGAAGTTCCAGAAACAACGCTGTGCTGATTAAGACTTTTTCTTCGGCCCCTTCCTCCACCGGGCGCCTTCGCACGTGACCCGGATTTTAATTAGAGCACCCGGACCGTGAGCAATCCATTTGGATTTGGTGACGGATCCGGCCCGGTCGAGCCAACCTTTAAAAGCCAGGATGATGGATTAAAAGTGGGCTTAATAACTAATTCATACGAGGATGTTGGGACGGTTTGTGAAATCCTCCTAATGTTCGCTCCGGGGTTTAATACCCCCCGGGGAGCCTGAGCTAAGGGGACAGATTAGGGACGGGAGGCAATCCAGGACGAATGTTTAGCAGAAAATGGGTACGCATGACGTGCTTCGGAACAGAAGGCATCAATAAGACATGAGGAGAGCTCGGCACTGGTTTAATATTCACACAGAAATGACATGGCTTCAGCGACGGAGCGACCTGATCCACACCCTGCTTTTGTTTTAAACCGATCGCTTTTAATTCACGGGTGATTCACGGTCCATCTCGAGCTGCCGGAACGAGGCACTTGACACTCCGGAGTGGCCTTCAAGTGGGCTCGCTTAAAACAGCGGCCTTAAACACAGGCGAGAAAACGTAAGACGTCACAGCAGAGTCGTACAGGAAGGCAGGATTTACAAGCTGGATTAGAAAACAAACGGCACGTCTCACACACACACACACACACACACACACACACACACACACACACACACACACACACGCACGCACATAAGCGATTTGAGGTCAATTCACTTCACATTGAGCAGGATCAGTCCGACTTTTCCATCCACATGTAAACACGGTCCGGTTTGACGCCAAGGCGCATGCACAACGTCTTTAAATGATTCAGAGAAGAACCTAAAACGCAGCAGGAGTCACGACAGAGTAACAAACAGAGGATATTAGTCCCGAATCGCTGACGATTCACACGAACAAACCTTGCCCTCGTGAGTCACGGTCCGTCCTCACGACCCGGCGCCCCCCAGTCCAGGGCGGGTGTAAACATTTCCAGCTTAAAATATCCTTTTTTTTGTTATGAGAGGGCTTGAGGAACTAAAAAAAAAACGTGGAAAACGGAAGCTCCTGGGGACAGAATGTGGGAGTCAGGCATCACGATCGATCAAGGACGTTGGTCACCATGGTCCGTATCCCGCCTCCGACAAGGTGAAGACTCTCTCCGAGCCTTCGTTTGTCGTTCCGCCTTGCCAGGAGCTTCGGAGTTCCTGAATCCAGTCCTTGTGTTTCTAATCAGCCGATGGAAGATGTGAAAATAAAGACGATTGGTTCTCACAAAGCCTGAGAAGCTGTAAAAAATATCCTTCCAGAGAAGACGAGGTGAGATCTGGACGACCAACGGATATCTCCAGTAGAGTCGCTCACAGGCTGGTCCGGTGTGCAAAGCAAAAGCCGCACAAAAGCTTGGTGGTCTCCAAGGTGGTCTCAGGTCCAAAATTCAACCGCTATTCTGGGAACCGAACAAACAAACAAAGGCCGGACTCGCGTGCCAGCGCTCCGTCCTCGCACAGTCCTGATTGTCACGGAACATTCAGCGCGAAAGGCGTGGCTCAGGTCATCGTACAAAAACAAACCGCGTGATACAAAATGCAGACGGCTTCCGGGTTTGGCTTGGGCGTGGTTAGCCCCGAGGTTGCAGCCGGAGTGCCATGGGTCCGGAGTTCGTCCCGTTCGGGTTCCCGCCTGGCTCCTCCTCAGACGTGGGTGAGCATGCGCTTCTGCAGGGGCCGGGTCAGGTCCGAGTTCTGCGAGGACGACTGCGAGTGATGCGTTGAGGACGAAGCCGAAGCCGAAGCCGAAGCCGAAGCCTTGCTGGCCTTGTCTAAGTAGCTGCTGGTGCTGCTGTCGCAGGGCGCGTCCTGGAACGATCCGGAGTCGCTGAGCTCTCGCTCACACAACTCGATGGAACTCGAGCCCATGGCCAGAACGAAGCGGCCGCCGTAGTCGTACAGCCGGTGGTTCGGCGCCGCCCCCAGAGTCGAGTAGATGTTGGTGAAGGACATGCCCGTAGGTACCCGCTGCTTCCCCAGCGTGGCAGAACCGGTGGGGTTACGCGGCTCAGAGGTCAGAGCGGTGCTGTGCTCCTTAAACGTGTTAACGCTGTAATAACCGTTAGTGGGATCCTGCCGAGAAAAATCAACGCAGAGGGATTTTAATTCAGCCGCTTTTACATTTCTACATTCTGTACTCATTCTGTACTGTATTTATTGATTTATTCATACGTCACCTAATTCTGATCATATTTAGACCTTAAATTGAAACCATTTTCATATTTATGCCTTTCTATATGTCGTTATTCATCATTTTATTTGATTTATAAATGTTTATTATCCTATTTAACCACTCTCAGGAAATAACATTTCCTTGTAGGTTTTATTTATTATTATTATTATTTATTTATTTATTTATTTTTAAATTTTTTTATTAAGTTTTTATTTTTTCATTTTATTCTTAACTGATTTTGATTTTACTTTTGTTTTAATTCAAATTTCATTATAAAAATATAATAGTTATTAAAAACACATGCTTTAAAATCGTCCAATCTTGTTATTAACAATCTGTGTATAATTTATATTACAATTTTAAAATTTAAAATATAAAAAAAAAATGTAAAATATTTTTTTATTTGACTGCACTGTGTTCCCTGCATTTATTTTTTGATTATTTATTTTTAGTTTTACAATTTTCACATTACATTTATTTAAGACTTTTCTCTTATTGGATTTTATCATTAAAATGAAAGAATGTTTGTATTTTTTACATTCAGTTTTATTTAAGTACTTTTTATTTACTACCTTATTTCCTATTATCTGTACATTTTTTTCTTTCTCTTTTTTCCTAATGTAATCTACTTTATTCTTTTTTGTTGCACTATAATAATAATAAATAAATAAATACTTTTCTACAGGTATTAGACAATTTGACCCTTTCTGACCTCAAAACCAATTTTATTTCCTCACATTTTAATGATTAAAATAATTCCTTTCCTTCTAATAATCGCATTAGCAGCATCATAACATTTCTAAACTGAATTCTGAAGCGTATAATCTGCAGTATTTATTCCTGACTGTGTGAGATGGAGTGTTAGGACCAGAGCGATAAGTTCTGCCTGTTAAGAAGATTAAACGCTTTATCTGTCTAAAAAAAAGTCATGTCACGTGTAAACGCGCATTAGCATTAGCATTAGCATATGATGAAAGAACCTCTGCAAAACCTTCCGAGTCCCATGTGACTCAGCCCATGTGAAAAGCTGCTGTTTTATTTTTTACATTTACAATTGGATTTACTTTTAAAATAAAAGGGAAAAACCAATAAATTTAACTTAAAATTTCTTCATAATTATTTAAAATGATTAAAAAAGTCTTACAGGGAAATAAATTAAAAAAAAAATCGTAATTAAACGTATCGTGAAAGAAAAGGTCAATAAAAATAAATTAATAAAACAAGCGATTTGGATTATTATTATTATTAATAAATTGGACCCTATTTTCAATTTATATTGAAATAATAAAAATGTATATAGGGCAAAGTAATTAAATTCTTCTTTTTAGTTACTGTATTAATTTTAAAAAGAGGTGGAAGGTCTATAAATTAATCAGTCAGTAAATAAATACAATTATGTTTATAATTAATGCTGAGATGAATAAATAAATAGATAGATAAACTTACACAAGTTAACACTTTTATATATAGATTAAATATATTTTATTTTATATATAGATACTAAAGATTACAAAATAACTAGAATAAATTAAATTAATTTGAATTAATTTGGATGAATGAGTAAATAACTTTAATAACAATTAGGGCAAATATTACATGGATCATTTCCATTTTTATATATATATCAAAAGTATAAGTTCCTGGGCCAATTACCCCCTTTTCATGTAATTTGATATTTTTCTTAATTAAAAAAAGCGATAATAAGTATGATTTAAAGACAGATTAGTCCTGATTATTTGACCTTTTCCACAGATAACTGGTAACTAAAGTGAACTGAAAGGGAAGGACTGGACCTAGACTTTTATTTTGAAAGTCGGCCCTGTACGGATGGAGTGATGAAGGTGAGCTGACGTTGATGAACAGCGTGATTCACCTTAATGTGCTGGAACTCTTCCTCCTCCTCCAGAACCTCCAGCTGCTTCAGAACCGACTCCTGCTGGAACTCTGTGCGCTCCATCTGAAGGACAGAGGCTCAGCGTGAACAAACAAACAATAAACAATAAACAAAGAGAAGCAGATCTTCAGACCGGAGGCAGAAGAAACAACGTGTCTCACGGGACTGACCATCATCTGCTTGACGCCGCCGTGCTCCTCCGTCTCTCTCGCCGCGCTTTGGTCCTTATGAACGATCTCCACTCGGATGTCGTTTTTGGCCGACACCACCCCTTTGAGACCTGGAGACACGGCGGCTGGTTAGAACCAAACACACTGGGAGCTTCGGATGGTGCTGAGGTCAGCGAGCCGAACCGAAAACCTCAACGCGAACGAAATGGAGAAGTGAGAAAAGAGCATGCTGTGGGGTTCTTACTTTCAGCTTTAACAGAGCTGGTGAATTCTCTGTGCCGGCCAGAGAGCGAGACGGGCAGTGCCGACATGACCAGGTGCATGTCTTCTGCAGCACAGCGACGACAACGACAACGACAACGACAACGACAAAACAACGAGACATGCAGATAGATCAATACCAGGAGAACAAAAAAAGCAAAGGCACAATTCAGGGTCATGCACGAGTGCAGCTGCACAAAAGATAACAATGAACTATCAAAACAAACAATAAAAACACCTGAAGGAAAGGAAATGACCCTAAAAAATGAGTAACGCCCAATAGGAAACAAAAACAAAGGCAATTCAATTAGGAATACATAACATAAAACCAAAAAGAAGAACGGGTATCAGCAGCCCTAAATCTTCAGGATCAGTGGTGAGAAGAACATAAGAACCTCATGCAGGACGAGAAGAAACCCAGTAAGGAAACCAGTTAAGATTCCAACCCAGTTGGGGACCAAAAGGGATCCAGTGAAGAATCCAATTAGGAACCCAGAAAGGAGCCTGATTAAGAAACCAGTTACAGAGATGGTAAAGAACCCAGTTCAGAACCCAGTTACAGAAGAAGTGGAGAGCCCAGTAAGGAAACCAGTAAGGAACCTAATTAAGAACCCAGTTATGGACCAGTAAAGAACCCAGTGAGGAACCCAGCTAGGTGACCTAGTAAGGACCCTAATGATGGAACCAACAGGGACCCAGTGAGATCTGGAGCACTTACTCCTCTGCAGGCGGGCACAGCAGAAAGCCCCCAGGGTTCCCATGAGCACGATGAGGGCCAGGAATGCCCCGACTGCCACCCCAATGATGACGGCCAGCCGGAGAGACCCTGCAGGGGGCAAACCGAACAGTGCAGGAGGTCGGTCTCATTTCCTGTTTATTTAGCTCATTCTTTTTATTGATTGTTTTTTTGTTTGTTTGTTTGTTTTTGTACACGCGTACACACACACACACACACACAGACCTTGTTCCTTGAGGCGGATGATCTCGGTGTCGGAGCCGAAGCTGTTCCAGGCCGTGCAGTTGTAGATGGTTTGGAAGTCAGTGGGTACGATGTTGCTCATGGTCAGGGTGGAGATCACGCCTTCGTCCGTACTCACCGTCTCCACCGTGTACCGCCCCGACGTTCCAGACTCCAGAACCGTCTCCTTCCACGACCAGGCCTGAAACAACAACAACAACAACAACATCAGGAACTTACACCATTAACCCCGTATACCTGTTCAACCTTGAGGCAGCTGCGCTACAACAGCCCTCCGAGGAACACTGGGTTTCTTTAACAGGAATCCTGAGAAGACATTTCACTTGTATCTTTCTTTCTAAAGCTCATTTCTTTCTTCCCTACTTTCTTTTCTTTCATTCTGTTTTGGTTTATTTACCTTCTCGGCCTCTGCCCGTCTTTCTTTCTGTTCCTCCACCTTGTCTTTGTTTATATTTGATCCCTTCCTCTCTTTCTACACTATTTTCCCTTCTCTACCTTCACCCCCCGTTTGTTTGTTTTGTTTTGTTTCTTAAAGAGAGATATGGGGTAGAACTTACGATGCGATCTGGAGGTGGAGTGCTGCGGATGAAACACTTGATCTGACCCTTTTCTCCGTACAGAACCTGCTGTGTCTGGGTACTGGAGATAGTCGGGGGTCCTGAAACCGTAAACAAAAGTCAGATCCTATTTTCAGCACCAGAACTTCCAGTTCTATTTGAAGAATTCCTTCTATATGAAGTGCCTACATTTGTGTGCCTAAGATCCCAGTACCAGCACCACAGGCACCCGTTCCAGGGTTAAAAGTATGTTTTTAAAGATTGCTGCCCAGCAGCAGTACCAAAATTAAATAAAAGGTGGTAAAAGGTTCCAGTTTATAAGGATAGAGGGACGTTTTGCACTTAAGCCGGAGTGTTACTAAGTCTCTACCTGAACCCCAGGGTTCGGATGTTTACTTAATTAAAGCTGTTTCTCTACACCTGGCTCACCTGAACGTGAAGCCACGCCCTCTTTGGGATTTGGGCCTGATTAGAGGGTGTGTTCCCGTTCCCGCTCGTCTCTTTACATGGGCGTTTGGTTTGATTTTTGGACGGTGAGTTCTAAGGTTGTGAGACGTGATCAATAAAGAATAAACACAATCCTTATAACGTACGACGTTCCTCCAGGACCGTCATCGATCTAGCGCTATTGATCACGCTCCCACTTTCTTTTGGAAAACGCGGTCGTAAAATGTACCCTATAATGCTCTCGGACGGACTGAATACTGACGAGGAGAATAAAGGAGAGGTTTTTTTGTTGCTTATTGAGGCGTCGGATGGAGAGCAGCTGGCAGCGCTGTTCTGGTTTTGGGTGGAAAACCTGGCGCTTGAGCCTCCGCAGCTCGGTAATAACCGACTTTAGTGCGTTATGAATTCTTTATCTGCCCGCCTCTCTGGCCAAACCAAGTGTCTGTGCATCCATAATCAATGTGGGCATGACTGTCTGCATCTGAGAGAGGTCCAGCAGACTGTAGGACGGGCTCACGGCCTCCTGTGGACCAAACCGTCCAACTCCGTTAAGTTCAACCGTCTTTACTCTCTGTAGTTTCCTCAGGATTGCAATCGAACCGATCTGTACTAGTTAGGAAAATATTTGCAGGCCTCCGAGGCGAGTTCCTAACCGTTGACGGTCAGCGTCACCACCTTCTCCCCGACTCCGACTCGTGGCACCACGGCCCGGCACACGTACTTCCCAGCGTCCTCCTGCTTGACGGACTTGAGCGTCAGCGTGTTCTCGTTGCTGAGCACCTACAAAAGAAGGCACAAGTTTTTTCTCACTTCGGTGCACTTGAACGTTTTGGAAGAGACGGCAGATGTTCCTGAGCTCCTGAAACGCGACTCTGCGGCGAGATCTGAGATCTGAGAACATACGGCAGACGAGCCGCGGGACCGTAACAACAGTAACGAAAGGCGCATGGGCTACGTTATTAAAAAAGCATAAACAGCATGGTGCACGTCCGCTGAGTTTACGTACCACGCCGTGCCCTCGCTTCATCCACACGATGGTGAGCGACGGGTTCCCCATCCAGGCGCAGGTGAAAACGGCGTCCGAGCCCAAGTCCACCTGCAGCGACTGAGGATCCCCTGCCAGACGGGGTCCGACTGCGCCGGAAGAAATGTTTTTTTTTTTTTTTTTTTAAACTCTTACCGAGCAGCACGCTTTCAGAGATATTTGCCAGCCTGGTTACTCACAGTAGACGTCGACGTTCCGGCTGATGTTTGTGCTGCCCAGGGCGTTGGTGACCTCACAGGAGACTGGCTCGGTGAAGAACGAGTGATCCGCTGTCACCTCGTAGATCTCTCCCACCACGTCCTGGATCAAGGTCCCACCTTTCGCCCACCTAAAGCGGAAGAGAGACAGAGAGAGAGAGAGAGAGAGAGACGACGAGGTTCAGATCATCTCTTATTACCCTGATCATGGAGTGGCGACGAGTTTAATGTCATTTCCATTTTGTTTTTTATTTCTCCTTCCATTTTCTTGCCATCAATGCAGCGTCTTGTGGAGGAGAGGAATAATAGACTAGCCATTACGAGGTTCTTACGCGCCGTCGCCGCTATTCATCTCTCCTCTGATGGAGTAAAAAGCCTCGGCTGATGGAGACGATCGAGCTCGGCAAATGGACCGGCATCAAACACAGCCGCCGTTCAGGAGATGAAATGAACGCTCTGTGATTAAATTATCTTCATGCGTCCAAACCGCAGCCTCTTTTTTTAATCCTCCGACATGTCAGAAAGTCGCTAAAACATCCGAAAAATCAATGGCATTAAATAATAATGCTCCTAATAAGCAGAGGCCAAAACTTTCCAAACGCGACTTGCTGTAAGGACCCAAAGAAACGGAAGAACGTTGGCATATCTACAGGTTTCCTAAAGAGGATTGCGAGTGCTAATTAATATTAGGGTGCATGAAAACGAAGAACATTAATTCGTCTCCAAGCGTGAGAGGGGAGATTTGTTTAATCTCGTTAGAGAAATTAATTTCACACATGGATTTTAGAATAAAGGACGGTATAATAAAGCCTTTTGAAACACTAACATGAGGGTGATGCCACGTGGTTAAACTGATTCCGTTCGCATGTTGATCTGTTTCAAGAACGTGACGTCCTTAGAGACAAAGTCACTTACGACTTCACAAAAGCAAAACGAACACAGAATGGAAGAAGGTAAGAGAAGGACGGAAATGAAAAGGACAACAGAACCGGCAAAGAGACTCAGAGAAGAACAAAAGTAAATGTAAAGAGCAGAAGAGCAGAAAGTTAGAAAAGTAGAAATTTAAAACAGTAGATCTGAAGAACTTCAGAGCAGAAGATCTTTGAAACAATAGATCTTTAGAGCAGGAGAACTTTAGAGCAGGAGATCTTTAGAGCAGTAGATCTTTAGAGCAGGAGATCTTTAGAGCAGGAGAACTTTAGAGCAGGAGATCTTTAGAGCAGGAGAACTTTAGAGCAGGAGATCTTTAGAGCAGGAGAACTTTAGAGCAGTAGATCTTTAGAGCAGGAGAACTTTAGAGCAGGAGAACTTTAGAGCAGTAGATCTTTAGAGCAGTAGATCTTTAAAGCAGGAGATCTTTAGAGCAGTAGATCTTTAGAGCAGGAGATCTTTAGAGCAGGAGAACTTTAGAGCAGTAGATCTTTAGAGCAGTAGATCTTTAGAGCAGGGGAACTTTAGAGCAGGAGAACTTTAGAGCAGTAGATCTTTAGAGCAGGAGAACTTTAGAACAGTTCATGTGGCTCTCTGTAAGCCCGTTGAATAATTCAGCAGGTTGTGTAGCTACATCCTTCATCGTGTAAGCAGACGCTGCTGTGTGAGAGAAAATCCTCGGGCTCTGTAAGAAACTGATCGCTCTCGCCAGGAACCAGAATGTCGGGTGGCACCTGCCAACGTCCCCCAGGCTGCTGATGCCAAAATAAATGCTGAGGCAAGAGAGGGCTGAAGCTGGCACACAGCGAGGCCCACATTAAACCCACAATAAACCCTCAGAATGTGTGAAACTCAAACTCAGCCATCATCATATCACCCCGCCCACCCCCCCACCCCAGCTCAGCCATCAGGAGATCATACACCCCCTCAAAAAACAAAACACAAACTGCAACGTGACTCAGGAACAGACAGAACATCCAACAGCTCAGAGCGACTCAACTACCGGCAGATGTTCTGTCTAACGCACACACACACACACACACACACACACACACACACACACACACACACACACACACACACACACACACACAC
>JAUZST010011530.1:0-11868 GCA_034779995.1 Parotocinclus haroldoi
GTGAGAGAGAGAGAGAGAGAGAGAGACAGAGAGAGAGAGAGAGAGAGAGAGAGAGAGAGAGAGAGAGAGAGGCGCCTCCTCTGATCTGCCTCTAACGACAGAGTTGCTTGGATTTTGAAGCCTTAACTGTTTCACATCTCTGATTGTTCAGATTGTCTGTCCTCTGTTCTAATTCATGCCTTTTTCTGTCCAGTCATGACGCATGTAGGAAGAATGAGGGTGGGAACGAGCTGATGGAGTGTGCTTGTCTCATTCATTTTCTGTTCTGTGTGTGTGTGTGTGTGTATATATGTGTGTGTATGCACATTTGTGTATAGCAGAAGCCCTTATCCAGAGTTCGTTCTGGATTTTCAGACTTTATTGGCATGGAAATTAAGGGTTCATTATGGCCAATGTGAAACAATATATAATACAGAATAGTGCACATATACAGTAATAAACAGGACGAGGACAAGATATTGAAAAACACTCTAGATGAACAGTGTACTGTGTAAAGATATTTGCTTTTTTGCCATTTCGATGGGTTCGAATGTGATTGCTGGTTCTGTTTTACTCCATCTATAGTCTGATGAGAGTCAGGTCATCAGCGATCGAGTCTAGCATTGTCCTGTATTATCCTTTTATTTTCTCATGTGAGAGTTGATATACTGGGAGTTCATGTCAAGCTGCCACTCCAGAGCAAAACCCTTAAAAGTCAATAGCTCGGGTTTTACTTGTCGCTCCGGCCGAGGGTGTTTGTTAAATCATTATGAAATTAAAAAATACAACTCTTTAAAGGATAAGGGACTGCGGTCGCCTAGTAGGTAAGGTACTAGACTGGGATTTGACCAGGATTCAAATCCCGTCATTAAGCATGAGCAAGCAATTGCTTGGTTTGTATGACTGGATTAGTTGGAAGTCGCTCTGGATAAGGGCGTCTTAAAAACGGCATAAATGTAAATGCACCTTTTAAAATGAAGTATGCAACTGCAGTGTCAGCCCACATCACCCATCCCTAGCCCTGTCTTACAAGAAACAATGAAAATGAGTTCGGCTTTTTTGCCTAATCAGGAGCCAAACATAAAAAGTCTGCAGCTGTCTTTGTTAGGCTCACAGTAGGAGAGCATTATTGTTCTACACACTGAGCTCCAGCGTGCTACCTCCCAGCCGTCCTCCACACGAGCTGCCTCCTTGTTGTAATGAAGTACCATCCGCAATCGTGTCGACGTGGTGATTTTCATTAGAAGCTGAAGCATCAAGTGTAAAGTGCCGCAGTCTGGAAGGAATCAGGCTCAGGCGGTTAGCAGTTAGCTTCCACAACCCGAAGGCTGCAGTTTGAGACTTAATGCTCACCAAAAACAATGCAGCGGGATACGGACCTGCTAGATTAGTAGCACGTTTCCTTTGCCCTTTTACAAGCCGTGACGACTCTTATATATGCTTCTTATGAAATGATTTCAGCTCTTTGATTGCACTCAGAAATATCCAAATGGAATCTCAAATTAATTTATTCATTGTTTTCAGTAGACACGCTCTAATAGTGGCTGAAGAAGTACACAAACCATGTACTTGTGCTAAAGTAGACATGACCAAGGTTACTTCAGTAAAAGTCCTCCCTTTAGACGTCTGCATAATTTAAAAAATGTTAAAAAAAAAAAAAAAAAAAAAGATTTGATTAGTTAAGTATCGTAAATAAAAGGACCGTGGTTTATTATAGTTCTAACTCTTGTTATAATTAATGATTCTTGATTAATCAACTCATTTTAGGTGGGAAAGCTTTCGAGTTGCATTTGGTAGATCAGTTTTTTAACAGAATGTCCTTAACTGGTCCAATAATGCATTTTATTTAGAAGCACCTTTCTCGACACTCAAGGACACTGTACAAAATGTAAAGAAGACAAAATAAATGACAAGACACTTACAACATATAAAACAAGACAAAATTATACATAACATTCAGAAGAGAGGATCAACAGAGAGAATAGGCTATTTTAAACTGATCAGTTTTAAGTCTGGATTTGAAAAGAGGAAGAGAGTCAATATTACGGATGTCAGGTAGGAGGGAGTTCCAGAGTTCGGGAGCAGAGTGGCTGAAAGCTCAGCTCCCCATGGTACTCTAAACAACTTCAAAACAAGTGCACACTACACTATACACTGATTAGTGTGCTTTCTAGTTATCATTACTGCTTGCAGCGACTGATTTATAATACAGTAAGTCTCCAAGGTGCAAACGTTCAACTAACGGATTTGTAAAGATTCGAACATTGATGTGCAATAAATTCAAAAGTTATATAAGTAGGAGCAACATTGTTGCAGAATTTCCAGTTCTTTGGTAGTGTGGTACCTGGGTTTATATCTAGGAAACTTACTGTATATTACTCACATATGATTGCAAAGCTCATGTGTTATAGCCGTTACTTAATTATTTATTTCTTTATTATCTTCTGCCTAATTCACATAGAGTCACAGGATAGCCGCCCGGCAACTTTTGGTGCAAGGGCAGGAACAACCCTAGACGGGACGTAGAGCGCACACACACATTTGCACACTGTGTGGCCACTTCACAGACACCAATTAACCTAACACGCATGTCTTTGGACTGTGGGAGGAAACCGGAGTACCCGGAGTAAACCCACACAGACACGGGGAGGACATGCAGACTCCACAGAGAAAGAACCCAGGTCACTCCACCCTGGGATTGAACCCGGGACCTTCTTGCTGTGAGACAGCGGTGCCGCCCACCGAGCCCCCGTGCCGCCCTGTTCTTAATTAATCCTATGTAAATGCTTATTTGTTACTTTAGAGTTAGTGCCGGCACAAACGGAACTTACTATACTATTTACTTGGGTTGCAAGCAACGTGGTGCGCTGTACGCAATTAGGATTCAAAGTGACCAAAATAAAGCAGCAGGTTCCTAAGGTTCTGAGGAGGCTAACATGTCCTCAGTTTGCCCTTCGTTAATTTGTAGAAGAGAACAGACGATTGGGTGATGCTTCCAGAAATAATTGAAAAGAAAACCATATTTGAAGGTAGAAAGTAAGGAGATTATAATGAACAAAAGAGGTTTCTAAAACCTTTTTTTCTTTAACGCCGGTGCTTGCTGTTCCAAATTCCAACGTGTTTGTTTGGCATGACACTAAAGCAGTAGCCATTTCCTTACTCTGTACATTGTGTACTCACCTCCCCTCCTGTGCCATCGCTGCTCTTTTATTAGAGTCTGAGCAGCTCTTGGAACTTGTTTAAATGATTTGAACTCATTGCAGCCACACTAAGCGCTTATTAAAATGGTTCTCAGCAGATGAGCCGGGCCTCATTTCCTGCTCGTTCTTTTGCACTCGGCTGGTGACTTTCCATAGTTGGTGCAGTCGCCACATGTCCTTGATGGCACTTAAACTCCGTTCCAAAGCTTTCTCATCAGCCTTCATCAAGCTTTATAGTGCAGGGGGGAATGGCTTTCCTTGCCTCTCCCGCTCACGCTACTCACCTCCCACTTTTTTTCCCCCCAATTACTTTCCACAGCAGTGTCATATACAGATGCTCACCAAGGATTGTAAAATCCTAATGTACCAGGATGCCTTCATTACACCAGGAAAGAGCTGAGGATGTCTTCTGAAGTTTGTTAAGCGTAGGCAATGATCTGAGTGCAAAGCCTTTTCATTCTGATGCATGCCAGGTATGGAGTTGCTGTTCGATTGTAGAGGAAGATTGTTTCATGTTTGAAAGTATTTGTTTCTTATTATATTTGGAGAGGAAGGATTTTCTACCTTATGGATTCAAGAAGCCGTATCATTTTCCCCTAACTCATTAGAGCCAAATTTGTAATTTGGCAAGCCAACTGACATTGCTAAATGTCCTTCTGACCATCCTGACAGGATCTTTAACCTGCGGTAACTACAGTGACAAAAAGGCATGCGTTTAAAATCCGACTAACAGGCAACGTCCCCTGACAGTATGCACACGAAATCTCTTTAAATCACATTTAAATCTTATTCACAGCGCTTAAGAGTTCACATGCACTTAATAATCTCATAACGGCAGGTTTTGTCAGTAATCTGATCATACACACATATACTTCAGCAATCCAATAATAGGGAAACCTCAGGGTTTACATGGTTATAATCGGATAAATAACAAATAATGCCACGAAAATACGCGGCATAAACTTCAAACTTTCAAAAATGAAAGTTTTTTCGAACATACTGCAGTTCAGTCTCCAAAGAGGTGTTCAGTAGCCGTTTCGCTGCATTTAATGCCGTGCTGCTTCTATTTCTGGGGTTGCCAGAGTCAACAGGGAAAATAAGCCATAGATCAGTGGAAAAAAAAGCCAAAAAAAGGGCCATGTCGAGTTATGCTTGCATGCATGCACAGACCAAGAACAACGATTGATATCTCACTAACAGGACGTATTCCCTGGGAAATCGGATTACTGAAATAAAATCCAGCTCTTTTTATGAGATTTCGTACTCCGAATTCAAGACCTGGGATTTCTGAATACGCTGTTTACACGAGCACTTGAATAACTGCAGGAATCCGATTATGTTTGGATCTTTAAGTGCGTATATACACACTCAGTGTCACAAAAACAGCTTTGCAAAACGGACTCTAGGTTCCAAACACACAGCAAGAGGAGGCAAAGGTAAAATGAGACGTATTTGAAGACCCGGAAGAGAAACCAGACTGCAGGAAATGAAGATTTGTGAACAAATACCATTACAAACAAAGGAAAGCTTATTGGTGTTATGCAGTCTGGACCCTTAGAATCTTAAAATCTCAAATCACTTAATTTAGATTTAGCAGACACCCAAGGAGGATGGGTCAGTTATTGAGTCTTGGTCCTCCCAAGGTTACTTCCTTGCCACTGTCTCCCTAGGCTTGCTTAATTTGGGATTGTCCTTGTAGGATAGTATACTTATAATTATAAAGCTGATTTGAGACGATGCTTTACTATAACAAACACACTCTAGAAATTCATCTGACTTGACTTGACACCACTATCCAGTGTGACTCCCTGGGATTTAAACTCTCAATCTTCTCAATCTTCCTCTCTAATCTAGAGTCCTAACTCTAACCTTTTGCTGTCCATCTCTCATTGTGGAGCCAGTGGCTCACTGCAGGCTTCAGAGCAACAGCTGTCTTCATTAGGTTCAATTCTGCGCCTCCGCGAACATCACCGTCCATTGCTTTTTACACTAATACACACTAGTCATTTTAGCTGTGCACCTTTAGGTCTGATTAGAGGAACATCAGCATGGCTGCTGCAGAAGCTCGTAGCATCTTCTGCACGATTCAGACTTCTGCCCAGGGTGCAGACAGATAAGCGTCTCTGATCTGAGTGGGACCTCTTTAGTGTCTGATTAATAGGCCGTTTTATGGTTTCTAATCAGCACAGTAACAGGAGTCCATGCTGAGCCGTACTGCACTGTTTTCTATGCTTATTACAACTAGAGGTCAAAATGAGCGATGCTTGGAAATCGATGGCAACTGATGCCGAATGATGGCAACGAACTATTCCCACAGGGAGCCCAGATTGTGTGTGTGTGTATGTGTGTTTTAGTGAGAGAGATTGATCTCTGTGTGCCATTACTTTGTCTATTATCAGGAACTGTTATTGCGTAATTTGTACAGCGTCTGGGTAGAATGGCAGCGGGAAGTGTCCTATCACCGTAAATATGTGTTTTAATCCAATTCTTAATGCTTTGGGACTTTTTGATGTCCATTCGGTCTATTCTGCACTGACAGTGGTTGCGGGGACGTTTGGGAAACCTTTCGATGCTTTTGTATTTACGTGCAAGTTTAGACAATAAACTCGGTTTAACAAATAATCAAAAATCATTTCTTTGAAATGAAAAGAATGAAGGACCAATATGACGTGTCTGTGAGTGGCAGACGTATGCGAAGCTCTACGATCATATTACAGTTTGGTGTCAGCGGGATGATCTTCAGAGATCTTCAGTCAGATCTTCAAAGATTTATGGGAGTTTGTGAAGGGTACCATGGTATCAACATTTACATTTACGGCATATAGCAGACGCTCTCACTCAGAACGACTCACAACTGATCTTATTCCTACAGTCCAAGCAATTGTAGGTTAAGGGCCTTGCTCAAGGACCCAACAGTGGCCGCTTAAAAGAGGCAGGGTTTGAACCCTGAACCTTCTGGCACCTTATAGTCCAGTGTCTTATTCACTAGGCTACCACGGTCCCAAAAAAGCTCTCTGAGAACCTGAGGCTGGAAAACAGTCTCTTTGGACTTTTTAGTTGAAGTTTGTGCAGAAATATATAGAAATATATTTTCTAAAGTTTCTGCTCACAAAAGGGTCACAAATTTTCATCCACCACTGTATAGACGTTTATCGAAATTTCACAGTATGGTATGTCTCAAGGAAGTAAAGTCCATCACCCAGGTCCAGCCTTCCAGTGCCTTCCAGTCAGGTCGGCGGTACACAGACACCTAATTGTTAAGGATCGACAGATCCGTTACCGAGTTGGAACCCAAGATGCAGACAGCCTGCACGAATTTATTTACAGGACTATAGGCAGATAAAAGGACAAGGTGTGAGTGAAACCGAGAAAACTGAGCAGAAACGGCGGCGAACCCTAACACTTAACTGTTTTTTCTAAGGGACAGATGGGGAACAGCAACCCCTTAAAATCCCTAACTGTTGTCCCAACCACTGAACATGTAAATGAAGAATGTAATATTAAATAATAGCTTGTATAGTAATCTAGTTTTATTAGCTCAACTAAATTGTCAAATGTATGTCAATAAACAAGCGCTAAATACATTTTGTGATGTTATGTGTCCTATCAGTGTAAAGCTGGCACACCTAGGCAGCAGTAGGTCATTTGACGTAATGATTTTGTGTCTGTTGATGTAATATCTGTCTGGCAGCAATAATTATAAGAGGTGTGGCTAAATAGAAGGGATATTGGCATACTCTTGTAGCCTACTGCAGTTACTATAGATTTCACTTCCAGTGAAGCTTTCCTGTGCTCAGCACATCATTTTACAGTGAGGGTCAAGTTTGTTTTTTTTATTTTATGACCGTGCAACCTAGACATACAGAGTGGATTTGTTTGGCACCAACAGCCAATGCAGCAAACGTATAAGTGGTTGTATAAAACACTTCAGCATCAGCGAGTCCCAGGGTGACCTTGTACCCGATCCTGCCACCACTTCTGCTGTGTCAAGACTTTATCTAAGAGAGGAAACGTCCCAGGGTCTCTGGTCTCATGGTGCACCTCATTTATTCCACTTAGAGCTGCCGATGCCCCGCCACTGGCTGCTTGCCACGGGACGCACGATATATACGGCGCAGGAAAAACGCTACGGCGCCCCGTTATCCACACCTCATTATTTCATATATAGTGCAATTAATGCGCTCCCTGGCTACAATACGAACCAGGCTCTTATTTTGTCGAGAGGATGCTCATTTCCTGTGTTGTGGAAATTCATATCGGCTGTCTCTCGTTATAGAGATTGTTTTCAGCCTGTGGTGTTGTGCAAAGGTCATCGAAAGATCTCTGACAATCCAATTTGCTGCCCGTCCTTTGTTTACATTACGATCGCAGCGTTTAGAGGATGCCCTTATCCTGACTCACTTGTAGTTAAACTGAGCACTTAAAGGTTAAGAGCCACGCTCGAGGGCCCGACAGCGCCCTCTTAGCAGAGCTGGAATTTGAACTCACAACCGCCTGATTAGTAGTCCAGTTCATCACTGATATAGGCCAAAGTAAACAGGGACCATATTAAGAAACTACATATGAAGCAAAAGAGTTCACTGGGGACGAACATAGACGGTCGGGTCAAGTTTAAAGTATGACCAAAAACTTCAAAGGCTACAAATAAGCAGGTAGTCATAAAGAAAAGAAAAGGAAGACCATGTGCTGCAGATGACACGCCTATTAGAGTCATGAGCCCAAGAAATCGGCAGTTAACACCACCACAGACTCAAGCTTTATGGAACTCTAGCAGCAATCACATCTCACTTTATTGTCTTAATTTGTTGTTGTTGGTTAGCTAAAAAATGTTTACAGGCAGGTACGTTTCAACTTTTGACTAGTACCAGATGTACACTATATATACCGCTCACAACAATGAGGGAATATTTCAAAATGAATATGAAGCGATTCAAAAAGGAGCGTTTGATTTTATTTTATTAAACAAGATCATCAGAGAAACAAATGAAAACTTTTGTTGTTTGATTATGCAAATGAGATGCAAACTCCATTATGGTGATTGAGTACTAAGTGATATATTCATAAGGGTGAACAGAAGCATGTTAAACTGGACCAGAGTGCCCCCACATTGACTGTTCGGTAGGGTGTACGGTCACCCAAGAGTGTTAAAACACCCTGACAGTGACGGGGCAGGATCAGATTATCCAGCAGTTCTTCTGGGATCCTCTTCATGTTTATTTTGAAATATCCTCGAGAATATGTCAGAAATGTCAGAGCATCAATTATTAAACTTGTTGCTACGCTTGTTTAAGCAAAGTTACTTATGCATCTATGTAAATATAAATTATTGGCATGAGAAAGAGGATTTAGGATTTACACTTATAATACATGTGTAGTGAGAGTATGTACAACATGAACAAAACTTTTGAAATGTTAGTGCATCACCTGATCGCCACACAACCACTGATCCTACAGTAATACTGACGCGACTCGTACTTTTTGTCGTTTTCTTGGAAGTCCAGGTCCTTTGATGCTGTCAGTGCACTTGCTTCTGAGAAGCCGCAGAAGCAACATATAAGAAATAAAGACATTGCTTAATTCAGTCTTTGGCAGCCATGTTCCTCATCCTTGACTAATGCATGGTCTTAATGGCAGGATGCAGAACATTCTTTAACAGAGATGTCTGGGAACGGTTCTGCCTCTTACAAGAATTGCCACCCTTACAGTTACCTAGTTTGCTCAGGGCAACCACAAGACCAGCTTTTTAATACAAAGTGCTCTTCAAAAAGTGCTTCAGGTTATGGAACCTGTACATTTTAGATGTGCGTAAGTAAGTGCATTAAGACCGGTTTATCTATGGTCCGGCTTAGTGTTTCTAAATGGGTGTGACCGATGGGAAGTGGGTGATTATGGTCATTCTGCAAATGACTACTGACCGCACTTAACGTTGGCCAAATCCCAGCGGGGTCAGAACGCCTCTAATGAACTTAGGATGCACTCATTGCTGCCCACTTGATATCTGACACACGTCACGTCAGTCATAGGTCAAAGCGGTGGTCCAGTGAGCGAGGAGAGTGGAGACAGGTGTAGCTGCAAACTCTAGTTGCAGCATTGGCTTCCAGTGGCTAAATAATGGAATGGTACAGTGCAAACTCCAGACCCCTCTGTGACCCCGGCCAGGTTAAAACAGAGGTAAAACAAATCAAATGCCCACTCAGGTGGCACAGAGGTCTAATGTGTTAGCCCAACACCGTGGAGAGACATATTTGACTCATGTTTGGCCTCACCAGGCACTGCACTGACAGATTTGGATATATTTGACGTAGGGAACCTTCCTACTGCAGTGTAAGAGACACTGGCAAATGTGCTGGGCGGATTCGGCGAGCTTGGTCCGTTCTTCTGTGAGGATTTACACAGAATCAGGCAGTGGCCGCAGGAAGTGTGGAGGCACTCAACGGTGCACGAGTCACAGCAAAACTGGAAGAAAAAAAAAAGAAAAAAATCAAACAAGAACAAGAACAAACTTTTAGGAAACATTGATAGTGTGCTGGTGAAATCAGTAAGAATGGGTATAACCTTCCTGTAATGTCACGTTTCTGTGTGGGACTGACAGATCTGGATTCTGTTTGTTGTGGGGATGGAGATGGACATGTGCACGAGCCAGCGTTCTGTCCTTCTTTTCTGCCTGCGCCTGAGCACTCAGGTTTCAGCAGTCGTGTGATACTGCTCCTCCGTCCAGCACGACCTAAACCTCCTCATTTACTCTTAACTAGTTCATTTGTGCTCACTTAAGATCTGACACTCAATGCTGAGTCCACGAGTCGCAAACTAAAGAAGGCGAGCGGAGGCAGGGGCGTAGCTCATCAAGCAGCAGCAGTAACGAGAGAACAAAGTGCTAGAGAAAACACGGCCAAACCCTTTAGCTGTAGCTCGTGCCTCAAGAATGATTGTGATATTTTTTGTCAATATAAACAACAAGCCGGTTTGCACGATTTACGCTTCAGTAGGAAGGAATTTAAGACGATTTTAATAAGGCCTATGGTTTTATCTTTCACCAGCTTCTGAGCCAAATCTGAAGCTGCGTTCCAGGCTGAAGCAGAAAGTGGCCGAGCGGCGGAGCAGCCCTTTGCTGCGTAGGAGAGACGGCCCCGTCACCATGGCTAAGAAGCGTTCCCTAGACGTCTCAGGTGAGCCGATAAACCACTGCATGCAGAAAAAGAATTAGAGACGTGCAGGCTGTGAGGAGAGCTGCCCTGTACTGACCAGACCCTGTTTGATCTGCTTGTTAGACTCAGCTTGTAACAGTGCACCCGGTTCTGGCCCGAGCTCACCCAACAACAGCTCCAGCAACATCACTAATGAGAACGGCATCGCCGGTTCCATTTCCAACAGCCCAATTGAGGTAACAGTCCATCCCTACTAACCACAAGACCAGCGTCCAAATGAGTTTTCTGCCTCCTGTTAACATACAATTACAATACAGTACTGAGCAAAAGTCTTTGGACACCATTAGATTTGTTGTTTTTGCAACGTTCTAACGACCATTTATAACATATTGTCGATGACAGGACCCTAAAAATGACTCATTTGAAATGGTCACTCCATTATTCCAGTCTTTGCGAGCTTTAGCATATCTTTTGTAGCATAACTTTTCACCCTGTTCTTCTAAAAAAGTGGTTTGATGCCTACTACCGTTCCAAAAAAGCCATTCTTGACCAAGCTTTTGCACGCTGTAGACGGTCAACTTGGCATCCTGGTGAAACTGCTGTTGCTTAGGGTCACACTAAATACTTACCACTGCAGCCTATAGAAGCTGTTTGTGTTATTTGTATTCTTCAAATGTCCTGCATTTTTCGTTCTATTCGAATAAAGAAGCAGAAATAATATTATATGGTCATTATACTGTTGCTAAATCAACAAATGATTGTGGGCAGAGATGTCAGTGCCGTATGAGACATCATTTGTGCACACTATAGATGGAAATGCGTGCTTTTGGTTCGAGTTTGAAACGACAAATCAGAGTGCACTGTGGCGTCCGTATTCCGCCTCTGGCAAGGTGAAGGTTCGCATTTGGTCTCGTGGTTTCAGGTCTGTGGTTACTTGGCACAGAACGTTCCTGTTGCGCTTTGTGTGCATGTCCCAACACTATATAGCCAAAACATTTGTGGACACCTAATAAATTCAAGTTTCAAACGCACACGAGTATCAAACACACTTCTCACAAAAATGAGGAGATCATTCGAAATGTAATACAGCGTTCTCTCGCCACTTCGCCGTTCACCTTTTGCGGACTCGGTGCATCGCGGGTTTTCAAAAAATATTATATATATATATATATATAAATTATATACATGTTCGCTGTTTCGCTGGTTTTTGCGGAACTCGATCTGCACATGCGTAGTACGTGTGGTATAGTTAACATATACATGTATTTGATGAACTTTTACATGAAAAAAATCACAACATTTATAAAAAATATCTTTAAAATATTAATTCTAAAAAATAAAGGAGCGTGATAAATCCTAAAACATGACGATTTACAGGAAATAGAGTATTTACTCAGCGGATGAACACTCACCAAAAACGAGAAGTAAGACCAGAGCGTCGGCCGCCTGAGTCTCTACTTACCGACATGACGAGTTTTTATCTGCGGTTTTGTGTTCGCTGTTTGTGAAAGTTTCATTCTAGACTGAATTCATTCAAACCCTAC
>JAUZST010011531.1:0-11868 GCA_034779995.1 Parotocinclus haroldoi
AAATTAAAAACTGTGGTGCCACAGTTAAAATATAGTTAATATTATGAAATTAACTAGGATTATCTATTTATATGCAAATCTGCAGAGATTTCTCCAGATTCTCTGAATCTTTTGATGATATTATGGACTGTAGATGATGAAATCCTTGAATTTCTTTCAATAGCACGAGGAGAAACATTGTAGTTAAATTGCTGGACTATTTGCTCATGCAGTTGTTCATAAAGTGGTGAACTTCACCTCATACTTGCTTTTGAACAACTGAGCTTTTTGAAAATGCTCCCTTTCTACCCAAACATGACACTAACCTGTTTCCAATTAACACGTACACCTGTGAAATGTTAAAAACAGTGTTGCCCCTGTCCCAACTTTTTTTGGAACATGTTGCAGTCATCAAATTCAAATAAGTGAATATTTGCAACAAAAAAAAAAGTTTTAATAAATAAAATAGTTTTACGTTTTTTTTTGTCTTTGTAGTGTATTCAGTTGGACATGGGTTGAAAAGGATTATAAATAATTGTATTCTGTTTTTATTTACGTTTTACACAACGTTAGCACTTCGTTTCATTTGGGGCTGTAGAACATTTCACTACAAGTCAGTAGCCTAGCTGTTCGCAACAGTTCAGTATGTTATGGAAATAAGTAATGGACGCTTAGTCTGAACTGTGTGTGATTTGTATTCTTCATGGGAACTATATGTACTGATTATTCTTAAAACATACTTTACAAATTGCAATGAGCATTTAGAAGAGTGCGGAAGATCACACAAGCTGATTTGTGTACAGATTAAGAACTCTGTGGTGAAGTGTTCTAATGTGCTAACCCACCCCTGCAGGGATCTGCGTTTGAGTTCTGACGGTGTCTTTCTGCCAGTTTTGGCACTATGTACAAGCAAAATTGACTGTGTTTGTGTGTTTATCTTCAAGCACAAGCAACCCATACCTTCTTTGTGCTATGGACTGGTGTTGCATCCAGGCCATGCTTAAACCCGTTCCCTATGTTCTCCAGGGATGAACCCTGTCCAAGAACCAGGCGGGGTTAAAATGTGAAGGGAATTATTCTATGAACAGCCTTATATATTAATACATCACTGATGTATTATTGTTGCTTTTGTGAATGTAAGTTTCAATAATCAAGTAATTCTCAGTATTTTAACCAGTAATGCACTGAACAGGTTCACATCTTTCTAAAATAGTAAATTAAAGAAATGCATATATTCCCTCCTGTAGTTCAAATGTCACCAGAGCAGCAATAATCCAAATAAATGTTAAACATGATCACTATGACTCACCTGACTAGGGCTGAATGAGAGTCAATAAACACATCACATTTGCTTCTGTAGGCCAGTTGTTTAGGTAGAATGTGTTTTTGTCACGTCATTGTTGTACTAAATGTTTCTGTATGTGTATCTTTACATAAAGAGATGACTGAAAGTCCATTTTCTGCCATGCACTTATTTTGCTGTAGTGTATATAATGTGTATACATAATGTATTCTAATGTTAAACCTACAATATTTGGTCATATACGTCACTCCACTGATCAAAAATATTATGGTTAGGATAATGACAGCCCTCAAATCCGGAAGGCTTTATAACCAGTATTATTTAAACAGTACAGTTAAAATGTATTCAGTTTGTTCCCATCCAGCAGCTTCCATTCCCCCATAATGGGGCTGACCTCATAGCTTGAATACCAGTCTTTAATCTATACGTGTCAGTAAGTTCCATACGTTCTTGTTCTCTCTCCACAGATTTCCAGATCCCGCAGACCTGCATGACGCGTTTTATAAAATCTAGGAAACATTCTAAACAGCAGGTAAGTTACCTCCCACTGGTTTGTGTAATTTTCACGCCTGCAAAGATTTCGATATCCACCAGGTGGAGCCATAGAGTAATGAACCTCCAAGGTACATGACACATCTCCAGTATGTACGTAACTGCGAATTTCTGCATTCGTACTAAGTGTTATATATTGTTTGGTCATGCAGTTAAAAATAAGGGGTACCGCACATCTTATCATTGTGTTTCCTCTATGAAGTTTGCAATAAAATTGATGAAAGCATTCAGATTTCCAAGTGTTGTGTCATTTTTTTTGCTCAGCTATTTCAGTCATACCCATTGCTTATATGCACATGCAGTGGTGCTTAAATGCTTGTGATCAATTTAGAGTTTATATTATCCTTAAATATATACAGCCTAATAAATATAAAACATAAAGAAGTTTTGAAAGTAAATAATGGGAAAGAGACGTGTATATTTTTATAAACATATTTAAAGGGTAGCACTGCTGCCTTACAGCAAGAAAGTCCCAAGTTCAATAACAGGATGGAGTAGCCTGGGTCCTTTCTGTATGGGGTCTGCATGTCCTCCCCATGTCTGCATAGGTTTACTCCTGGTATTCCATTTTTTTTCCCACAGTCCAAGGACATGCGTGTTAGTGTCCCTTTGTGTGTGTGTGGATGGATTGGCGCCCTATCTAGGGTTGTTTCTGCCCTCGCTGGCCCGCGACCCTGTGTGGATTAAGTTGGAAATAATGGATGGATGGATGGATGGATATTATTTAAAAAGTAGATATAAACATATAAATATATATATATATATGCATTGCAATAAATATAAACTAGCATTATACACTAAAATGTTTTAATTATTCTTTAATATCTAATTGACTTGTGTTGTTATTAGGATACTGAAATAATAGGGTTAAATAAATTACTAGTCATTTACAGCGATAATCAACATTTTAATTTAATATGTCTTTAATATTTACTGTATTTAATGTATTATTACACCAATGAAATGGCATTTTGATATTATTGATATAAATAAAAGCAACCGAAAAATAACTTGGCGACTAAAAGCTACTGTTTGTTGTTAACATTATTAGATCTTAGATTATTAGTCTTACTTTTGTTCTTTTTTGTTGTAATTTTTTTCTTCTTCAATGGCTTTTTAATTATATTTCCATACAGAGACTGGTGTTTATAATCTTACTTGTTACTGATCTAAAGTGACACATGTCTCATGGGCCATGGTTTTGAATAAATTAAAAACTGTGGTGCCACAGTTAAAATATAGTTAATATTATGAAATTAACTAGGATTATCTATTTATATGCAATGCATTAATTAGAGTAGACATGAGGTAAATCTATAAAAGTTCACAATTTAGAAAGGTATTTCTGTTGGGAAGCCCTAAATATCAACATGACCATTTAAGACCAGGAAATGAGACTGCAGTCTTGAACATAACGCCACATTGTGAGTAGCTAAGGAGCCACTGTTTTGATCGAAATTTGTTTAATGGTAATAACTTGTTAATGTTTTTGTTATTAGCTGTGTTTTGAGTTCAAAACTAGTAAAAAAAAAAATGTCATGACAATGACTTTTAGCAACATTTTGGGAGTTTGTGTCGTTTTAAAAGCAGTATAAAATACAATATGAAAACTGGCTGCAGTCATCATTGCATTGTAATAAAAGGGTTTCAAGGACATTCAAGGCGAGTGGTTTAATTGTAGTGAAGAAGGACTCAGGACATCCAAGAAAGTCAAGCAAGCGTCAGGACCATCTTCTAAAGAGAATGCAGCTATGTGATTCCTCCACCAGTGCAGTTTTCTAGAATTCAAAAATGACAGAGGGTAAGTGTGAGTGCATTTGAATGCACAATGAGACGAAGGCTTTTGGAGGATTAAGCCAAGAAAAATATCAAGGATACACTGAATTTAGCTCACTTCCATCTGTCTGGGACGTCTGAAAACAATATTATTTTAATAAAATTATTATTAATATTTATTTATATTATTTGGCCGGAGAGCAAAAGGTGAACGCTACCATGAGTCATGAGTGGCCACAGTGAAGCATCCTTCTCATCCAGGGCAGTTGGTTCTAAGCTTTGCCTAAGAACACTGCCATTAATGAGGAATGATATAAACACGTCCTCTATGAGCAGCCTCTCTCAACGGTCCAGGAATAATTTGGAGATTAACAATGGTTTTTCTCCATGTCACAGGGCAAAAGTGATAAAGTGGCTCGGTGAACAAAACATTAAAATTAAGTCCATCGTCAGGAAACTCTCCAGTTCTCAATCCCATTGAAAACCTGTGGTCAATTCTCAAAAAGCACTGCGCAATAAAAATAGATTTGTACTTCATTCAATCACATAAACACCTGACAAAACATTTTTAAAAAACTGATGCAGCAGACTTTGAGAAAACTAAAATTTGTGCTATTCTCAAAACTTTTGGCCTCAATTGTACTACATATGTGGACAGTGGATGTAGTATAATATACGTACCCAATAAAGACTTTGAGAAAGCTGCCATACAAGTCTGACCACTTCTGTAGAATAGTCCACATAAAGAAGAAAAATGTTAAGCTCAAATTGGGTCTTCTGCTCTTCCCAGCCAATTTAGAATCTGGAAATTACACGGTTCTAAGATGAAATCCAGTGATGAAATGAAACTTGAGCATTTTATTGCAAGACTGTACAGGGTTGTTGCCAACAGAATATCGTTGGATACCGTTTTTTTTCCTGTAGACGTATGTGCATGTAGCGCTACATTGTCAAAAGTATATTCACAGCTCCTAAGAGGAGTGGATTTGGCTTTTTAACCCCTTGCTAACAGGTGCATAGAATGAAGCACAGAAAGCAACATGGTCCAACAAAATGACTTTTGTGAGTGTAACTTAATGTTAATGTTAAAACATCTAAAAAGAAGTCTGACCCAGAGTATTTTTGTAATTATTTGCATCATTTACTCCATACAAGGTTTACAAGACAGACTGAACTAATCATCATCCAGTGCCTTTTGGGGGCCAGACTGCATTGCCTTGCATTAGTGTGGAACCCTTTTAGTCCTTTACTGCATCAAAGGTGCAAAGAACTCCATACAGATGTCCATGTTTTTGTAATGATCTGTGTAACAAACAGAAATGGAAGCAAATTGTAGATGACAGTGCAGACATTACATTGGCTTCAAAAGAGAAAACAAGGTTGTCGCCACTTTCACATGCAACTTCCAGTCCTTTCTGTTATTCTACACATGGTTTGTTCCATATGCTAATGTATAACTGAGATGTTTGATTTGTTTTCTGGAAGTTGTGTTAAGTTCTTTTTAGGTTTTGTGTTTATCCTTCAGATTGGAATGAGGTCGGTGTGATGTTGAAAACGGAACCAAAAATGAGATGGGTGCACCCTCATTTTGCACACGTTTCCCATTTTCTGATCTTTATTGGGTTCAAATATTTGGAACGTGTTACAAATTAAGTAAGTGGGCCATGATGACCTATTCAATTCTAGTTTGCTTCAGGCAGCTAAGTTTCAGAACCAAGTGTTATAAGTTTTCTTCATTTTAGTTGGATTGATTTGTTTACTGGAATGTGAACTATATTGTTTTAACAATACATAATTAAATAAATAATGTTTTTTGCAAAAAGTGATAAAAAAAATAAACATATTTCCTCATTCAGTGTTGGTGAGCATTACATTTTTTGTGATGATCAAATGACTTCTGAGTAGTTAGTGATTCTGGTGGGATTCATGTTTTTACCTAACAGTTCGGAATCTCAAATAAACATAAAATTGATTTAGCCTCTTTTTGAGTATTACCCCCAAAATCCACCAACAAATATAATCAATTTTTACATTTTTTCAAAATTATTAACAAGCAAAAATGCTTCCTGATTGGATGACTTCCCTCACCTAAACTAGCTGTACATTTTATTTTTAGCTTCCACAAGATAATTATAATGTTGCTAAAATGTTTTATGAGTAAAAGTAATTGATTCCTCTTTTAAAATACCTGAATACAATTTTTTTTAAATAATCTTTCCCATACAATCTTTATCAGGTTATGCATTTCTGGAGTTATGGATTCATTTCATATGTTTATGTCCCACTCTTATTGATATAATGCTACTTTAATGCCACTTCTAGCTTCCTTTATATTCTATCAAGTACTGTTCCTTTGTGCAACCCCAAATCAGAAAAAAAAAACTGTTGAAACTGTATATTAAAACAAAATACTTTTCCTTGACTTTTCATTGCAGATAGGTAGTTATTACAGGTATTATTTTGTTTGGTCAGCTTGGTCAAACATCCATTCCTGTATTTCAGACCTGTAACACATTCCAAAAAAGTTGGGACGGTAAAGCATTTACCACTTTGTCATGTTGCCATTCCATTTCACCACACATAAGACGTTTAGATTACAAATGTATTTAGTTTTTAGTATTAATGCATTAATAATTTTCTAGTTCGATGATACAGTTGATGAGACCATGCAGCTACTACAACTCTGGTCTGGAGTTCCAAAAAAAAATACCTTTACCTGGTTTATTTTAGCCACACTCACTGCTAACAGGTTCTTAATATGACGCGTACAGCCATGGAATCACCATAGACAAACAATGGCATGAGGACAGGTTGTACTGAACAGCTCAGTGACTCTCAATATGATGCTTTCATAGGTTTCTACGTTCTCAACAAGTCAGTTCTTCAAATATCTGCTGTGTGCTATTAAAGCAGGGTTTATAATTGTTTGCTAGATCTTATAAAGAACCTGGCACAGAACCCTAATCTGCACTCCATAAGGTAACATTTGAGATTAATTAGCAAAGTGATTGTGAGCCTGGGTTTATCCCACATCAGTGCCTGTCATAACAGCCAAATCTACTGAAATGCTTTTATTTTTATTTGTGAAGGTTATTCTATGGAGCAAAGAGGGGAAAAACACCATAATAATACCAATTTCGGCATATCAGTTTACATTTACATTTGTCATTTGGCAGATGCCTTTATCCTGAGCGACTTATAATTCAAACAATCTTACAATCCAAGCAATTGTGGGTTAAGAGCCTTGCTTATGGTAGTAGACCACAGTCCAACAGTTTCTTTGGTGTCCATAAGCAACTTGGATATTCTGTATAGTGAACTAATGGTACAGCAGCAAGTCATTAGTACACCTTGTGTGCTAGTAAGAGGGAGATTGTAACCTTGACTGACACGTAAGACTGACACGTGCATTTTTGGGACATGGAAACCAGTAGCTCTGTTTTTTGCTTGGAGTGTATATAGTTTGTAGTATACTACTTTGAAACTGATTGAAATTTAAACTAAGCCAATAGAGACCAGCTAAATGATTATGCAATATTCCAAACGTTCTACACATTTGTGCATCAATGTGTATCTATAAATATGACATTTAGCAATATAGCAATTTGTCTTATTTGATAAGAGCTAATTACTTACATGTGAGACATAAGTCCCTTGAGTACAATTATAAATGCTCCTTTCACTGGGTTATATTTACGTTTCATTATTTTAGGCTATGAAAGTGTCTTTGCTGGCACTTGTTTGATACAGTTAATAGACAGGTAAACAAATTAACACACTGAAACTTGCCTCATACTCCTGCTTTACCCTGTACACAGGCTTGAATTCTTTTCAAAAGGTTTTATGGGTGGAGTGAAAAAATGCCTAACGGCCTCCATTAATATTTAATTTCTATTAAAGACAAATGGAAGATAAAAAGATGGAATGCCACATTGAAAAATACCAGTCATGCTCAAACAATAGGTAGTTATTTGAAGTATTGATTTCCTGCTACTGATAATTATTTCTTGAACAGGTTACAGTGAAATCAATATTTTGATTTAGCAACAGCTCTGAACTTAAAAGTCCTACCTTTCAAATCAATGGCACTTCAAAGCCTCTACAGCTATAAATAAATGGACAGATAACAGTGGTGTGTGGTCCGGCCCTTCTAACCCTTCAAAGAAGGGGTAACAAACAGGTGTATGTAAAATATTATATCAATATTTATATAATGAATAAAATAAAATAAACATACAATTCAAATACTGCTCTGCGGTTTATTATTTCATTATTGTTGCTGTAGTTGACAGAAAATGGTCTTAACCAGTCAAAACTGCTGATTAGAATTGTTTCTGTGTACGTGATGAAAATTTTGAATGGTCCAGTAATCTCTTAACGAAATGACAAGATATCTGATCATTCAGATTTACGATGATCTCTGTCTATGTCCATGATAATTAGGCTAGACAACAGTGACATGAAATTAAACTTGTAATAACCATTACATTAGCAACCATTTTCTGGAGTGGAAAATGGACTTTATCTTCATATAAGCCTAATGGACTAAGAAGTTGGACTGGTGGTTATTTAGCTACTTTATGTTTTTGCTGCCCTGACATGATGTATAAGTGTGATCCCACTTTGTCAAATGACTGTTCGTGCATTGTTTTTGTACACGTTACACATAAAAATTAAGCTATGAAATAAAGGGGAAACACTGTGCTCTTTTGTAAATGCTACTTTTGTCATTTGTAGTTTCTGAGCAAATAAGTCTATATTTTGATTCCATACTCAATATTCCACACAATATATAAGTCACAAATGTATGTATGCTGTAATTTTACTGTAAAATTATATGCTCTATATTACTGTTACAGTATCCACACTACACACTGCCTACAGAAAACCAGTAAAATATGTTTCTTTTTGTCTTACAGGCTGCAAATAACACATACCCACTATAATATATCTTTCCAATTTTTAGATACATTTTTTACATTGCAATATCCAAGTAACGTGAAACGTGATTTATTTATTTATTTAATGTACAAACTAGAACAGTGGGGCTGGAAAAGTGATCAGCGCTCTGATTTAATTTTTCATAGACCCTATTCCCTAATGGGAGTTCCCTCTTTCAGCAGCCAGTCACCCAGTCACACTGACAAAGTTCAAGGTGTTGACTTAGCCTACTAACTCCTCATATCTAATCAGGTGTCTATGGCCCAATCCATGGAGGCCTAGCAACCTGCAGGACTTAAGCTATATGCAGCTACCATCTTTGTCCCAGAGACCTTCAGTACCCTGGCAGCAAGTGGGGTATCCAAACATAATTATGCTGCATTGTTGTTTAACTATGTTAAGGTTTTTGTCGTGATGTAACGCAAACCACCTGCCCATATTTAGCTGCCTAGAGAGCAGCATACTTGGCAATAATAATTCTTCTTAAATTTAGGCCAATTTCCCTGTCCCCGCTGCAGATAAGCACCCACCACCATTTGGTGCTGTGATATGTTTGGTGTTTCCCCAAAAATTCCTTGGAATAGACAATAAGTTCAATAAGTGCAATAGACTTCTTTCCTGTTACTTGACTGCATGGTCCAGCTTTATGTAAAATGCTTATATTACTGGCCAGTATTTTTTACATTTATTTTTGGATTTGATTTCATTATGCACAGTATGAACTTGAGATATTGCATTGCAACACATTCCAAAGTAAACTGAGTTGGAGTACTTTAGACTTAGTAATGAGGTGTAACGGGGAAACACAGCAGGTGATTGTAGTCATGATATGGTACAAAAGTAGCATCCATTGTTAAAAACGACCTCCAACAGGATGGAAGGGATTTGCATATATCCCCCTCATCAGTGCAATATATCATTAAACAATTCTAGAGATCATGAGGAATTTCAATAATGTTTACATTTTTAGGTACATCCTGAGATATTCTAATTGGCAGGATAACAGTGTGCATTTCTTGTATCCTACTGCAATGGTCATCAGTTACAGCCAAACTAGTAACAGTAACTGCTTGACAACTGGTAACTCCACCTGTTACCAATAACCAAGCAAACTAATTAATTTATGTTCAGGTTCAAAGAAAACAACACATTCATATTGTAGATGTAAGTATTTGGATTCAAGTAAAGGGCAAGAATCGATCAAACAACCTTTCAGTGTCTAAATCAGTCCAGCTCAAGTCAGGTAAGTCATGTATCTATGATTAATAGATTTAGCTCGATGATATTTAAACAAACCAAAAAAAAAGAATACTAGAGTATCAATACTATATTTATTCAGGCATTCAGTCAGCCATATAATACGGACAGGAACACTGGTGCAATGATGACAAATTATTTACCCTATTACTTGTTTTTACCCTTCATTGTAGAGATGTCTAAACATTAGCACAACGTAAACATCGAAAGGATGACTCATCTTCATATCACCGTGTTCCGCTAATCTGATGTTTTCACTCCCAATTTGTGCTTGATTTGTTTTGATTAAATTTGTTAACACAGTCATAGTTTTGTACACTCTGCACCAATAGCTTAGATCAGATTTTTTAAGTGTTTGCTGAAAGTTATACTTGTAATAGTTTCCCAGACAGTAAGAAGATGGTAAAGTGGCTTCACTGGAGATCCCCTGGTTTGATCCTAACCTCAAGCTTCTTAAATGTAAAGTTTACATTATTCGAGCTAGATGCTGAGGAACCGGTTTCCTTCCATGTTTCAAAGACGTGTTAGGTTTAATGGCCAGCCTAAATTGTCCCAGTGTATGTGTGTTTGATTAGTTTCATTATAGCCATTATACCCATTGTTGCTAATATGACATTCAATAAACACATAATAAATAAATGCATCTCAGACAGTAAGTCTGAAGTTTGGAAGCAATATCTTGAAAGAGTAATTTTAAGAATTGTGAATATTAAGACCTTTGACTCTCTGGCTTGAATTCCACTCCTTTGAAGACTGGAGGATCCATATTCCTTCTGCCCTGGGAGGTCACTCATCATTTCACTTTGCCCAAATCTTGGTACAGATAAATATAAATAAATGCATTTACATGTAACAAATGAGTTATATTTGCAAGCCTCTCGGAGTGCATGGTCCTGCTACTGAGTGTCACTGCATGCTAAAAATAAGTCTCTCCATGTTTGGCCTCCATGGTACTCCTTCCGGGTAAAAGTGGAAATCATGTGGGGCCCAAAACCTGTGTCAAAATTCAGTTTACGTCTGCCAACATGCTCCATGGATGGAATGCCAATGTATCACAGTGCCCATAACCACACCACCCAACATTGAAGTTGCAAGCTTCTAGAAGAAGAATCTAGAAGAGTCTATTTAAAACATGGGTATGCCAAAATTGTTTAATTGCTTAGCGGATAGCATCTACTTACTCAGGATGTGGCTGATGACTCCCCTCGGCAATCCACAGACTGACCGGGAACAGAGATACAACAATCTCCATTCTCGCACCCAGTCAGTTGTGAAGAGGGCAACCCAGCTGCCATACAAGCAAGGCAACAAATCATAGCTGCAATATAAAATGGTCAGAGGCAGCACTCATTTTAAGCAATTCTTTTCATGAGTGGCTGATGCGAGTCAGCGCATCACTGATATTTTTAAGATGTGTGTTAAGCTCTCCCATGCTCCTCACAATCTCCGCCTGTGACTGCAGACTGGTCGGCTCAGCACTGGAAGTGGAGGGCCCGGAAACACCAGTCTGGGCAGAGAAGTTTGAATGGGCACATATGGACTCGGCTGGCAGGGACTGGGTCTCAGTAGATGCCGCTGTGTAAAATACATAAAAATGAATACGTTTCAATAATGCAAACAAGCAAAATCTGTCGTTTTCTTATAAATAATAGGATGAATATTGGCATAACCATCCAATGTAGCATACTTATAGGCAGCTAATGAAACTCTTACCTTCACCAGGATCGTTCATCTGCCGACACCACGCTGGAGAGCGTCACGTCACCCACAAAAGCGACCCTATGCTCAAATGCTGTGAGCTCCTCCACCCCAGCTCCACAGCCCGTCCTTCTAACAGTTTCCTGATGGGCAGAAGTCCTTTTCTTAACACCCGACTTGACATCAGACCATTTCTTTGTAAGTTCAGCTACAATGAGGTGTTATATCTGCCAGGAGGCAGGGTTACTTATAGTTCCTAGAATTAAAAAGATCACGGTTGGTGGTAGAGCATTTTCTTATAAAGCTCCACAGCTTTGGAATAGTCTTCCTGCTTCTGTTCGGGCCTCGGACACAGTCTCAAT
>JAUZST010011532.1:0-11868 GCA_034779995.1 Parotocinclus haroldoi
ACTGATCGCTCCGTAATGGCGGACGACGGCGGACGCGACGGGCAGCTCGGCGGCGCAAGGTAGGCTCCCTTACAACACGGTGTCGTGACTTGTCAACATGGATGGGCTGTTGTTTCAGGAGCGAGATGATAGGTCTTCTGATCTTGGGAGCGAAAAAAAGAATAAAGGGGACCAACAAAGGATGTAGAGAAGTAAATAGATTTATCTTATATCTTAAAGAATAAGCAGAATATAAACTGAAAAATACAGCATGGCTAAGACTTTTGAATCTTGGGTTGCTTCTCAATACCCAGTAGGCTACTTACTTTCTAGTATGGACGTGGCAAAGTCGTCTTGCCAGTACACACCCCTGAGGACGGTAGGACATGGTATGATTATTTTATTGGAACAGCAGCGTAATACATTTTGTATACTTGCCCTAAAGCATAGACCATACTGTATAAAGTCTGTTGGTGGTGGAAAAAGTGCTCAAAAGGATTATACATAAAACCACAGGTCGGACCCAGACGTCCAGATATAAGGAACTAAAGCTTACATGGTTGTCAAACAGAATGACTGAGGGCATGGTCTAGTGGTTAAGGATCTGAAAAGCCCTGACCTTTGGTGTGGTGCTACTTTCTTGAGAAAGTCTCACAGTACCAACGTGACAGCCCGAATTTTCAGCTCTACAACCAAAGAACACCATAAATAATAAATAATGTTTGTGGTGAATATTGATAGTCCTTGTGTCAGTGCACATTCCTGCTGCCACTCACTGTTGAAGAGCTGCGTGCGGAAAAAACACCTGATATAGCAGTGCTACCTACACATAAATAAACAACTTATCTAGCACAATCGCACATCCGTTTCCCATTAGAGCAGTTTAAGAGCCCAAATAACCCCAAATCTCCAAATGCAGCAACATGCACATGTTCAAAATAGCTCTGATAACTTACACTTATTTGTTTTCCCCCAAAGCGAAGCCGGGAGGTTCTGCTAAAACAGCAAACCATCCAAACCAGAACCAGACCAGTACTAACCAGTGTAAACCAGCTTGGAATAACATGCAATGGTAAAAAAAATACACACAAAATGCAAAATGCTCGCAAAAAGGAGGGGATATTTCATTAGCGTGAGGAAATTAAAGTTACGCTGTGTCAGGAACGAAAAAATGAAGACACCATATTTAGAGGTGGAACTGGGTATCGCCTCAGGCGTTTACTCTGTGAGAACAGTATCAGAACACACACACACACACACACACACACACACACACACGCACACTTACAATAGGTGACACCGAATCACTGCTTTTATATTTATTACACTGCGCACAAAATTCTGGGATATTTCATTAAGGGATGTTACATTTTGAAATATCTCTTAATTTTTGTGCGCAGTGTACATGTAAGGACCAAACATTGTTCTGAGTGCTAATACAGCAAGCTAATTTAATTGGAATTATTGTGATTTTTGAGCTTTTGTTTGGGTG
This sequence comes from Parotocinclus haroldoi, assembly GCA_034779995.1. NCBI lineage: Eukaryota > Metazoa > Chordata > Actinopteri > Siluriformes > Loricariidae > Parotocinclus > Parotocinclus haroldoi. Next base: position 1,472 of record JAUZST010011532.1, read on the forward strand.
GTCAGGTTATAGAATGATTTAATGCATCAGTTTAAAAAAAGTTGCACGAGCTGCCATCATTTCATTGGGAAAGTATATCCAATTGCATATCGAGTTTAAGCTTTTACTTTATAAATATAATTAATTTTTAACAATGGTGCTATTATTTTTACTTTATTTATTAACATCGTCCCGAACCTGAACATTTTATAAGCAAGTAAAACGGCTCTGTGGTTCCGAGAAGGAGGGCGGAGGGACGAAAAGACAAAACAGTGGTAACAGTGGCACCTTGGCAGAGTCCCTGAATTGCATGAAAAATTTTATTCAGTGTGAAAGCCTCAATGTGACTAAAACCAAGCAAAACACATCCATCCATTCATCCATCCGTTATCTTCCGCTTCCACACGGGGTCTCGGGGTAGTCGGTGCCCACGTGGCAACTCTGGGCGCAGGGGCAGGAACAACCCTAGATGGGACGCCAATCCATTGTAAGGCACACACACACAGTCACACACTAAGGGCCACTTTAGACTCCACACAGAAAGGACCCAGGCCGCTCCACCCTGGGATTGAAGCCGGGACCTTCTTGCTTTGAGGTCCCATGCGAAACACAGCTCAGCAAAAGAGTATAGTGAATAATCGTGTATTATCACTAAAAATTGTGAACTTATTTTACTGTACTATATCCTTACACTCTATAAATTCTATACACTCTCCCATTACTCATTACTTTACTATAATAAGCGGGTTATTAAGCAAGTCTGCAATGATAAGTTCTTCATGTAATTTAGGATCCTCTGCACCCAAAATGGCCCGACTACCCCACAGGAGCACTAAAAGAACAGAATGATTCAAATCGACATATAAGTACGATATACGATATATAAGTATAAGATATAAATAATATAAACCTTGTCAAAAAAGATCTTTTTATTGCTGTGTTTTTAAACATGTAACGACATGATATTTTGCAGAAGGGTAAAAGCGATATAAAGCACATCTTCAATCGTTCCCTTCCTCTATGACTTTATGCACAAGCAAAGAAAGCAGTTCTGGTAAATGCAAGCACTGATAAATGGAGGTACATCTGCAGGCTTTCTCACCACACCATTACCCCGAGCCAAGCATCTTTGCTCAGAGATACCTTTAGAAGCAAAGTCCCATGAAATTACACATCCATTTGTGATACGTACCCTTCCTCCTGCACCGAAACAACTCCCAGTGGATTTCTTGCTGTGGACTCAAAACAGCTCAAGGGTTTTGAGAGAGACAGTAGAGGAGGGGCGGTTAGTAGGACACACAGACATGGGAAAAGGACGGGGAATAAGAGCTAGAAGGAAAATACAAGTACATGAAAGCATGACACATTTAGAAAGGATCCTATTAAGGACAGCAGATCCTAAAGGGTGACTACATTAACATATCTTACTCCAGATAGTTAAATGGTATTAGTGTCAGGGTGAAGCACTTTCTCTGGATGCTCATGGCCTGCTTCACCCGCTTCACCTTACGTAAACTACAGTACATCCGTGACAGCTTTCGAGTTTGTTCACCCCTCCCAGGCAGTCGGCTTGACTTTACCTAGATGTTTCTGCAGGCCCGTGTTTTTATTTTAGTGCTGTCGTCACGTTCTTGTGTTGTTTTCTCTTTTATCTGTCGATATTTGCCGTTCAGGTTTTCAAAACAAATCAAATTGATTTCTTTAGCACTTTTTATAACAGAGCATTGTCGCAAAGCAGTTTTACAATCTTACATGATCATAAATGGCCAATCCCAAGTTGAGCAAGCCTAGGGCGACAGTGGCAAGGAAAAACTCCCTGAAGTAGAAGGAAGAAACCTTGGGAGGGCCAAGACTCAAAAAGGGAGCCGACTTCTGTGGGTGGCTGAGATGTTAATTAGGTAAAACTTAAAAGTATATTAAAGCAATAGTAGACTGAACTAAATAATACATTTTAAATCAATATGAATGTTGAAGTTAGTAATAAAATAAGTAACAAAATAGATTTAAAATAAGTCATCAGTGGGAGGTCTTTGGCACCAGTTTTGTGCTCCATGTTTAGTTTTTGTATGAAACTTCATGTTTTGTCCTGTTTTCCACTGTAAAGGTGTAAAGATGTTTGGGAAATCAGAAAAGGTTGGGACAGTACAACAAACCCCCAAAACAACCCAGTTTACTTACATTTACTTTCATTTTTCATTGCGGACAGAATGAACCCAAGATGTGGGGCAGCACTGGGGCTCGGTGGGGTAGCACTGCCACCTCAAAGCAACGAGGTCCCGGGTTCAATCCCAGGGTGGAGCAGCCTGGGTCCTTTCTGTGTGGAGTCTGCATGTCCTTCCCGTGTCTGCGTGGGTTTACTCCGGGTACTCCAGTTTCCTCCCACAGTCCAAAGACGTGCGTTAGATGTTAGGCTAATTGATGTCTCTAAAGTGGCCTTTAGTGTGTGTGCCCTATGATGGATTGGCGGCCCATCTAGGGTTGTTCCTGCCCCACTGTGGATTAGGTGGAAGATAATATGGACAGAATGAACACAAGACATTTCATGTTTTTTTCTGGTCAGCTTCATTTCATGTTGAAAACTGCATGGGCGTGTCTGAAAAAGATGTCACCTTGAAGGCAGTTGCTCTAAAACCTCATCGAAATATTGGGCACTGACCCAACCCCATACCATGACAAAGCCTGGCTTTTGGTTCCTCATAGCAGTCTTAAAGGTCCATATTTATCTTGGTCCAGAGCACATGGCTTCCATGCCCTCCAAAAAAATACTGGAATATTGACTGGTCTGAACATAGTCCTCGTTGTTTGTACAGTAATGTTTTAAGTGGTATTTGTGAATGTAACTCTGTATTGTAGAGCTTAAAAAGGTTTAATAAAGTAATCCCTTACCCATGTGGTAAATGATCTAAATGATCTTGAGGGATCAGAGATCACACCTCTTCAGTTTAGACTTGTTCTTGACCTTGACACACTGAAATTCCTCCAAATATCTTAAATGTTTAAATAATATTATGCACTGTACGGGAGGAACAAATATGGAAATCCCTTCCAGTCTTTCTCTGAGGAACATTTCAATTATGTTCTGGTTTAGTTTTTAAATTAAGCCTTAAACTGCCCCATGTGCCAACTTTGTGAAAATGTCTTGAAGGCCTGAAATGCAGAAATAGATTTTTATTAACAAATGAAATGAAGCTGACCAGAAAACTTGTCCCTTGTCCTTAATGGATACACAGTTTTCTCACCAAGTTTGGGCACCACTGGTGCTGTGGCCCCCGTTTTGGCAGTTACAGGTTGCATCATGACATCTCAACTCCTGGTGCAGTTACTCTATACCCGTCTATTCACACCGCAAGGCTCATGTATTGTGTAATCAGGTCCTGGACAGGTCCTTTCTCGTTGAGGAATCAGGCTGCATCACAGCCCTGATAACCCTCTTAAAGGAGGAACCATAAACCAGTCCACGGTTAAAGGAATAATTCACTGGTGCACACTGGGACTAGATCATAAGCCGTGTTTACGGCACATGTTAAAATACGAGATTAATCCTTACGAGCCGCTGCCTGAGCAAACACAGCCAATCAGAAGACAGCGAGGAGAGCCAGAGGACTTTTTTTCTCCTTTCATATCCTCTGTACTCGCTCTCTTCTATAAAAGCCTGTGATCATAAGCTAGCGCCTTCAGATATAATCTTTCACGCGGCCCCTTCCTTTGACAATATCCTTTTTTTGGGGGCTGAAGTGCACTAGTGTAGACAGAAATTCATTTTAGAAGAATGAAAATATAATGAAAAACTTCTTCTGGCTGCCCGGAGCGTTCAACTTTCCTGAAGAAGGGCCGTGTGTGACGAGGGCAGTTGTCAATACGAGGGAACGCGGCTCTTTCCTGAGCAAATCCATTAGTCAAGCTTGGGTTTGACAGGAGCACTTTGTGGCAAAAAAACAGGCTGGTTTCTGCGATGAGTATCAAGCTTTTATTTTCAAGTAGTCAAAAGTGCAAGGATTCATGTCATTGCCTAGGAAATAATGCGGATGAAAAGCTTACAGTCGATAGGCTTTCTTGTTGGCTTTGTGGTCAGAATGTTTTTTTAATGGATTAAGCACTGGGCTTTCTGTTAAGGTAAAGGATGAAATGGCAGATTTGGTATTTGAGCTAGATGCTGTTCATGGGTCACTTGGTTGCAGTGTCTGGGGCGAGTTTCAAGATTTAGGCTCTTTGTCATCCACGGACATGTTATAGCATTCAGTTGGCGACTGGTTTCAGGTCATTTCAGGTCACCATTTTAATCATGAACGATATACAGTCCATATATAGGTGTAAAATAGCAATCATGCGGGGGTGGGGAACGGATTAAGCTTTCTTATTTGGAAATTCCATGCTCTGACTTTGAACAAGTTGGAGTTTGAAAGGCCTTCTGGAAGCAATTAAGTCTGGTTCCTCTGTACTTGTTTCTTCATCCATAATTTAGCCTTAGAATAGAAAACAAGACAACAAAAATCAAGTCAAATCAGAAAAAAGGTTCAACTTTTCAATCATTTACTTAAATAATTGAGGAAACTGGAGAACCAGGCCTTTTCAGCTCGTATTAACAGCACTTTTTACACACTATTAGTTTAGTCAAACTTCAGCCGTGAGTTCAGGTTCAACCGCTAAATGCTGCTCTGCCAGGGGCATCCAAAGTCAAGCCCTAGGGCCAAATGCGGTCAAGGTCAGAATTGAATTGGCCCACGATCAGAAATAATCTGCAGTAAATTGTGGCATTTTCACTCTTTTTTACCTCTTGCTAAGTTTATTGTGCTGAAGTGAAAATCACTAAATATTTACTGTTTTGTATCTTTGCGGTTTTCATTTTCTTATCTGCTCAATTCTAGTCAGGGTTGCAGGAAATCCTGTGCCTAGCCAGCAGCACCTGGCACAAGGCAAAAACAACCCTAGACAGGGCACCATCCATCGTAGGGCACACAAACACACGTTAGGGGGGGTACTTTGGAAACACCAATAGACCTAACATGCATGTTTTTGTAATGTGGGAGGAAGCCGGAAGAAACTCAGACATGGTGAGGACACGCAAACTCCATACAGAAAGGACCTAAGCTCTTCTCAAAGAAAGGTAATGGTCCTACCTACTGAGCCTCCGAAATATTTGGCAAAGTGAGACCAGCTCTTATGTGTTTTGATATGGTCCAATGTGGCCACCTTTGAAAAAGGTTTGGACATCCCTGTTTGATGCCAATGTGATTTAAAGCTTCCTGGTTTAAGCTGATCTGCACGTATTTTTATAAGACATAACGTAGAGCAAGTGCAGCAGGTGGTAATGAGATGAGCGCTTTGCCGTTTCGGTGCACTAGGTGCTAGTCAGCAAGTACAGAAGCTGCAAATTCACCAAAGGCCAAACAAGTCCTTGATGTACATTACCACCCCCATCCTCACAAGTCATTTTCGGTTCCTTTGAGCTTTTTATTATGGATCTATTTTCGGCTTGCCTCGGGCTTGGAAGCATCACTCTTTGAGCTGGATGAAATTTGAAGGTTTCCCTGAAGGCCCGAGTTTCCAGGCGTGTGCGCTTTTATCTGTGGCCATCCTCCAGGCTGAGAAAGCTCAACTAGTTAACAGCACGACGCGACGCGAACGCATCATGTGAAGCATGTGCTCCCTTCATGTAACAAGAGACCCGGCTTTATTCCCGCTTCAAAAGGCTGCGCTAAGAAGAACCTCTGATTTTTATAAGAACAAGGACACAGGAGAGTGCAGCTTGAGTTTGTTGCTTTGTTCCTGTATGGAAATGGAATGATGTGTAATATCATGTTCATAGATTTCCACTGAGGCGATTATAAATACTAAAGGCTTCCATGTACCAAAATCCCAGATTCAATCGGCTCCCTGGATGGAATATCTTTCCGTTGCAAGGCCGTACAAGCTTCTCACCTGACCTTCACGGCTGGAACCCAGGTCCTTTGGGTTCAGAGCATCTGCAACAACATTCTGACTGACCTTAAACATTGATTTGTTTTGTTCCAGGAAGGAAGAGCAGGTCAGAAGGAGATTATCAGTAAGTTAATTTCTTCTGTTTAGCTTCTGTAAGGTCAAATCGTAAGTCAGAGCAGAGCGTCAGTACACTTCGTTTATTCTAATTCCGAAGTGAAAGAGCCAGTGGGAACAAAGGGAATAATAAGTGAGCTGTGGAGCCCAATTACCCTCCAACCAACTCACAAAAAAGGAAAAGTGGAGTTTATACTGAACATCTGCCCAATAAGACAGGATATATATATATATATATACCTAGCTACAGAGACATGGGTTTGAGTCTCAGCTCAGCCTGAGCCTGTGTGGATTTGCATGTTCTCTGAGTGTTAATGGATTTTCTCCACTCACTCCAGTTGAAGTCTGCATGCCAAAGACACGAGTTAGGTCAACTGACATTGTTAAAGTGTCCCAGTAGAGACTGTGTGTGTGTCTTTTTTCCAGGTCAGAGACAGAAGGGCTCCAAAACCTATTCCAATTCCATCACAGAGTTAGGTATGAGTCACTATTTGCTTCCTGCTCTGCCCAGGACACAACCCACCATGTCCTCAATCCTGAGGTTTACAAAGATCATGACATCCAGAATCATTTACTTACAGGTTCCCAGTTTCCAGTCATGAACAGTCCGATTTGTGTTTTTTCCTTCCCTGTACTCGGGAAACCTTGTGAGCCGAAGCGAGCACAGAAAGAGTTTTCTTTTATAAATTGGTTGTAAAGGAACTGCGTTGGCCTTAGAAGTGATTTTTATTCACAATCCATGAAGCACGGTGGCAGTCCGTTTCGGCCACAATTCTGACGGGAATTTCCTGTAGACTGCGATTTTTGTCGCTGCTGCTGGACAGGTATGATCACACGTTTCGATACAGCTGAAAACTCAGCTACTTCCTTCAAACTATGGCCTTTGGCACACCCAACTGCAATCCCTCCATTTTGCTTCATTTGCTCTGTGATCCGTTTTTCAACACAAGAAATGACACTGTACCACCTTTTCTCAATCTATGAACCTCGTCACACACCCCGCGTGTATTTATAGCCCGATCATCCTCACGCCATTTGCAGGAGCCTGTAGTTGCAGTCGCCTTGTGATTAATTTTTTCTGAGAAGATTTTATATTTTCTAAGCAGAAGCAGCCTAATCAGTTTCCTGGAAGGCTTACTTGTTGGTACTTGCTGTTTATGCATTTCCCTCAGTCGCTTTTCACTCAGCCAAATGTAAGCCCTGAAGCAGGAATGGATGCAAGATTATTTTGTGCAAGATAATACAAAGTAATGAACTAGTCAATGAAGTTTCCAAAACCCTAGATCATCTAGGGATTTGAGCGTGTTGGGCGGACTGATGATTTAAGGCAGTGTTTGCTTTTTTATTATCTCTTTCCATTTCTTTCTTTCATGTTTGTAAACCAATGGGATCAGGCAAATCTCTGGAACATGACACTCGCATTAGGTGAATGCACTTTCAGTGTTCAGGTTCTTCCCAGTGGAGCCTCCTTATTCCCACCTCCAAAAACTGGTACAGAGCCGCATCAAAAATGCAAAACTTTAGACTTTGAACTCTGAAGTTGAGATCCAACTTTATTTATTAGGTAGCTCAATTTAATTATTGCTGCACCTTTTTAAATAAATGAATATGCCTTAACTCATGCACAGTGTGTAAATGAGATGTACACTGCTCACAAAAATGAGGGGAGATTTAAAAATGGATATGAAGCGATTAAAAGTAGCATTTGATTTTATTCCATTAAACAAGATCATCAGAAAAGCAAAAAAAAAAGTCAAAGAAAGCTGTTCGTAATAAGTAAGTAATAAGTGAGATATTCATGGGGGTAAACAGAGGCAGGTCAAATTGGACCAGAGTGCCCCTACATTGACTGTTCAGTAGGGTGTATGGTCACCCAAGAGTGTCAAAACACACTGAGAGTGACGGGACATGGACAGGATCAGATTATCCAGCAGTTCCTATGGGATCTTCTTCAATATTAATTTCATATTCATATTCTCTCATTTTTGGGTAAATTCATCTAATCTTCTGACCCTTTCTTTACCCTTCCGCAGTGCTCCCTTTGTAGAATATTTGAAACCCCCCTCCCGACAAAATATTTGACCCGACCCACAAAAACTCATATTTTCTCCACTGGAATTTACTGCACTAAAGAGCAACAAACAAACAAAACAAATAAACACACTGCAATGTTTACGTATGAGGAGTGCAATAACTCTAGATCTAGATAAAGGTGTCACAAGGGACCTGCAGCAACACAGACTGTCAAGTTTGGAAATGCAAACATTGTGAACTCTTGAGTAGCAGTTCCCTTTCAGCGCAGACTACGATGTCGATGTATGATTTAATAAATCATGTTCTTGTAAATTACATCTGCCTTTAGCTAAATCTACCAGTAAACTGAATTATGAAATACACAACTTTGTTTTTTCCATACTTACCGTACATTTGCCCTCGTCTGCAGTCTGCCACAGTTAATCCCTCTTTCAGGAATAGTTTTGCTGCTCACCCTGTGCTCTAATCCAGGTCAGAAAGGGTCAAACTATCTGCCCCAAAACCAGGACCATGTAAACATAACATATCATAGGGTATATATGTTAAACCGTGTTACATTCTGCTACAAAATTGGTTTACCAGTCCAAATTTGAACCAATTCTTTAGTGGAATGTTTTAGTTTTTCTCATTCAAATCCAGGTGCACCCTCATGGATTTGGGGGCAGGTCATTTGGAAAAGCAGTCATACAAATGGTTAAAACACACATATTTAAATTTTCTTTAAAAAATGGCAGTAAGCCCAGCTCTTTTCTGTAGCTCTTAGTTTTGACATAACTCTCAAGCTGGGGTCTGTAGATGCTCTGGTGGTCTTGGGCGGTACAATTTCAAAGAGCCCCCTCGTGCCGCGAGTAAAATCTAAACGTCTCGTTAAATCCAATAATTTCTGAAATGGGCAGCCGACAAACAATGACAGTTTCTCTTTTGATAAGCCCTCTAAATGTATGTGTAGCAGGACTGAAAATGTGAGCTTTACATGATGTTTCTCCTTTACAAATCTCATGAAATGTAAAATTCTCTTAGCTCTTAACTGTACGAGCGAGGACTTGTTTTATCAGAACTCACTGTGAGGACGTTCTAGTGGAACGTGGCTATGATTACGGTGTAATTTGAAGATTATATCCTATACGGCGTTCTCTGTTACCGACGCCGACTTCTAAAGGTTAAAGTGGTGCGACGTCGTCTCATAGTCCACGGCTGTATGAAGCGCTGACTGGAGAAATCTGTGAGCAGATGGCTGTGGTGCAGAGCAGGAAAATGTCAGGATAAATCGTCGGCCCCAGGGTAATTAGCTCCGTCTCTCTGCAGCCTCCATGTGTCGTTACATCCACCTACACAACTAGCCTAATTGGTGTGAGTTGCGGAGGGAAGGAACTGGCGATGATGACCTCTAATGCTGGCTCGGACCTGATTTCTGTGCTCATATCATAGCGTGAGTTAGTATGTGTTGAACTGGTATCTTCACTTTAAAAATGATATGATGTTTCGCATTGTGGGAGGATTAAAGTTGGGGCGATGTACTGAATTGTTTATGGGTTTGATTATAAAATTGCTATCATCCATCCAGCCAGCCATTCCTTGGATTAATCCACACGGGGTCACGGGCTGGCCGGGACCCACCTGGCAACTCTGGGCACAAAGGCAGAACAAACCGAGATGGGGCGCCAATCCATCATAGGGCACACAAACACACATATACAGCCACTTTAAAGACATCAGTTAACCTAGCATGCATGTCTTTGGACTGTGGAAGGAAACCGGAGTACCTGGAGTAAACTTACGCAGGCACGGGGACGACATACAGACTCCATTCAGAAAGGACCCAGGCCGCTCCACCCTGGGATTGAACCTGGGACCTCTTTGCTGTGATGCAGCGGTGCTACCCCACCGAGCCCCCGTGCTGCCGTATTTATCATTTTCAATTGATTTTTGATGTGAAGGGTGCTCGTTTGCAGACACAAACCCCCTGTGGCGAGATAGCAGTTCAAATCCCAGCACCCATTGAAACCCTGGATGATAATATAAGAGCATCTCCTGTTCAGAACAAGCGCTCCGAATTGAAATGTAAACACAGTTTTCTTCAGGTCACCCATCGTGGATCACCTGTTAAGGTCCAGTAATGATAAGGTTGTGAGTTCAAACCACACACTCTGACACACTCCCCACTGGACTCTTGGACAAGCCCCTAAAACGTCAACTGCTCAGTTGGATAAGAGCTAAGAGCTTCTGCTAAATACCAAAAATGGAAATATAAAATGCTCCCATTCATTTGGGAATGGACCTCTGTGTCAATTCGTGTTTATACCCCAGTGAAACAGCAAGGTCAGGAGTGCCTAAACACGTAGGTTAACCGA